>JAAAKM020002713.1:0-13167 GCA_010016025.2 Alatinidae sp. Z8VKAUB7J3 | reverse complement strand
ATCCTCATCATCCACATCATCATCATCACCATCTTCTTCTTCTTCTTCTTCTTCTTCTTCTTCTTCTTCTTCTTCTTCTTCTTCTTCTCTTGATGTTCTTTGTTTGTATTTTCCTGCCACATCCAAATCCCATACCTTCTTTAGTTAAGCATCATGTATCAGACAAAAGTTGGGAGATGACGGATTGCACTTTAAGCACTTTAACAGTAAAAATTATCAGGGGATGCAGAAAAGCAAGGTTGAACTGATAGGCAAGGCAGACAGAAAAGTACTTAAGTCAGGAGGAACTGTTGTGGCAGCATGTTTTAATAATGTTTTCATCCCAAGGTTTGAATGCTAGTGAGTTACAGACTCCTTTTTTAGACAATGAGAATCTTTAGCAATCTTTTGACCCCATTTTTCCATCGATTTCTTTCTTGGGGTTGTACCTTGATGGTTTTATCATCCTTCCCACCCTAGCAGGTTTCCTCTAAGTGGTACCGTAAATTAAATAGATGAAGTCAAGTGCCTTTGTTTGTAGAAGTCAAGGCTTCATGAAATTGTAAATGTGAGAAAATTATTATGTCAGCCCTAATATCTTGATGGGGTAGGGTTGTTCAACACATCTGAAAGAGTTTCACTTCATTCCTTAAATTTTTAACCTGTGCCTATTATACCATTTTGTAAAAATAAAATGTATATATATATCTGTATAAATTTTCCCCTTCTTTAAAAAACAAGATTGGGGGAGACTGTTTCATATGATATGCTCAGAAATACTATAGAACATGAACTATTGAACTAAAAGGTGTTAAAATAACCTGGCCTGGCCAAATCCTCTCTGCTCACATCCATGAATTACATATGACTTTGAAGAGATTTATTAGCTAAACTATGATCCTTCCTTGGCCATATAGCGTAAAGAGGCATCTTTCAAATGTTGGCTGTATAACGATATTCTTTGAACAAGAATTGGAGCTATTAAGTAGATATATTCAGTATTACTATGGTCAACAGAGCCCCATTGGAAGAGCAATATACCCTTACCATTACCACCATCATCATTATCACATTGCCTGTAGGTTGGATTTCATATGGCTGCTCAAAGCCCCTTTCTCCATGTACCACAGTTGCCCCTGATCAGTTATCAGGCTAGACATATTACAGATCATCATTGATGTTATCATGTCAATACTTTGTGGACTTATAACATATATATATATGCTATATAGCACACATTACTGCAACATGGAAATCACATTTTAATTGTTTCATAGCACAGTCAGCCTTTTCTAGGGCCATAGTCGGTCCTTGCAGTACCCTCACTGCCCAAACAGTAAGTTCCCCAATTGGGATATTTCCAGTTATGACATTTCCCCAGTTTGGATATATTTGTTTTTACATGCATACTTTATATCCTCTGTTCTAGCTACAATTGCTATAAGTGTTTATCAAATGAATGTCACCATATCTCCCCCTTCCCCCTGCTCATGCTTAGGGATCTACAATCTCCATTATAACATTTCTCTTTAAGCAAAGGCCACATTTTTATGAAACATGTTTTACAACTTTTTGAACTTTTCTCAGGTGGCCAGTTCAGTCTATATTGTAAGAGTGGAAATTTTGAAAGGGCAGTCATTATGCAAAAATGGCAGCTAGGATCTTTGATATGCAAATGTTACCAAGTGTAATCCATGAGTAAAACTGTTGTTCTAAGGTTTGCAAGGATGAAAGTTGAAAGATGGGTGCAAGGATGTAGGATGGCTGATGTAGAAAATCTTTAGGCTGCATTCGTTAGGAGGACTCGCCCCCACCCCCTGGTAAAAAGCCCTGTTGTCTTTACTTGCAAAGTATCTCAATGGAGACAGTCTATGTTGTTGATAGTTCTGTCCAAAAATGATGTTCATATCACTATCTTACATCTGCACGAAAGCACCCAAACCCCAAGTGCAGTGTACATAAAGAGAGATAACCTAAAGTACCCGGTACCAAATGAATTAACTCCCTGTGGCAGGCTTTGCAATTCAAACTGATTCCTTTCATAGTCTATACATAAAAGTGTTTCTTCCATATTTCATTGCACAGGGATGCGTACTATCATGGACATAAGAAGGTAAGACTTACTGGGGTGCATTAAGCCACAAGTGAGACAGGGACGTAATATTTGAGAAGCTCTTGTATTCTTCATATTAAAGCCTGCTGGAAAATTAAAGTTTAACCTTTTATTAAAATGAACGTAATATGATGAAACTATCAGTTCATTGTGAAAACTAATAAGCAAGGTAAATTATTGGGGAAGATCCCATGTTCCCCTATTCTTACAGACATGACATTATTCACTCTCACCTGACCAAAGAGAGAATACACAGTTGGTGTTCATATGCACAAGAGCTTGAGAATATGGAAAAACTGAGGTGACAGAAGAATGTGCCACAGATAAATTATAATGCAGAACTTTTTTTTTGACCATGCACGCATCATGGACCCCTTGCATTGTTGAATGATGCTGATGTAAAAAAGCATTAGAGGAAATAAAGAAATACAAAAGCATGTTTAATAAGAATAAGGATCGGTACTATAGCTATCCTGAACATCATGCATAAAAGTTATATGGTAAGCTTCTGGTGAAGTACATTATCATGATCATTATTCGTCATTTTAAGTTTAATGTCCATTTTCCATGCTTGTATGGGTTAGACAGGTCATGCCAATGGTGGTTTTCCAACCTGATCTACGCCTTGTTCCATCAAAATTCAAATCCCACAGCAGCAATTCTCTCTGTATTAACTCTTAGCATGTCTTCTTTGGCCAACCACTTGGCTTTGCTTCAGGAACTGTGTAGGCACTATATACTTGTTCTGACAAAATGCTTGTCCACCATTCTTTCCAAATAAATCATCCTGTTGTGGATAACATCTTTAATGCTACCAATACCTAGGCCACTTCATAGGTGCTATGTACATTCTCTGTCTTTTAGTATCTTATTTATTTCCAAATAATCAAGATCACCCTGCTTTATTGCTCATGTCAAGTTGATGAGTGTGAAAGACAAGAATAAAACTATGAATATATGCAGATATGATTTGTTTGAGGAGCACAAGTGGTATATATTCTGCTTGTAAAAGTATTTGGAAGGTTTTGTATGGTTGCTAAAACAGTAGATCTGCAGAGTGTGTTTTTACTTTGTGAGTGACTTGATTGTTCAAAAGTGTAACTCTTAAAGCTGCTTCCCAATTATGAAAAACAATAGCTGAAGCTGTAGCAGATATATGTAACATATAACTTATACTGTTGCTATAAATATACAGTATGGTTGCTTGACCATGCAATTATGATTTGATCTCGAGAGAATGTTGTTTAATAGATATGTGAATTAACTTTCAGTTCAACCACAATGCAACCTCAATCACTCTGCTGCACATGCATAAGAGATTTGTCTATTTATATATAGTCACAGAAAACATGGAACAAAGGTTAAATTCTTTATCAACTTTTTCTATTTTGTAGGTGGGTGTTCAGTGACAGATCATTATTCTATCTGATGAAAAGTGCAATTGACCCATTGCTCGAATCATGTAAACCAAATGCCATTGGTGAGTAGAGTTGTTCGTAGTAAATGTTCTTAGTAAGTAGAACTAGAAAGATTATCAAGATGGCATTTTATAGTATTGGAATGGTGCCACCATGGAAATTGTAGGACTCTGTGGTCCCCTGCATCAATTCGCAAACTGGGTTCAAGAATATGTATAAATTTGTTATCATATGTGAAAACAGAATCTAGTCAAGTGCAGACTATTTCACCACTGTCACAGGGTGAAATACAATGTATGATGGAAACTATGCTAGAGACTGGCTATTGCAGGATTTTTGATGACATTGTGTAACAGCATTGATTGTACAGCCCCAGGAGATGATGACAATTATGATCCTGGTGATGGCAATGATGGGGTTGCTTTGGTTGCATGAAATGATCATTACCATTACCACTGTCATCATCATCACCACTGTCGTGATCACGATCATCGTCATCATCATCATCATCATCGTAATAGTAATAATCACCACCATTGTCATTGCCATTGTCATCAACATCATCATCATCATCATCATCCTTATCATTGCCATCATTGTCATCATCATCATCATCATATTATTATTATTATTATTATCCTCTGTACTTGTGCCTTCTGGTAATAATGACCATAGGTATGGGAATGATGATGGTGAGTATAATAGTAATGATTATAAAGGTGAACAACAAAACATGACACCTTCATACTATTGGCATGCAATCACTGATGCTCTGTTGGTATCTTCACACAATAGTAAAAAACAGCATCTTCTCAAATAGAATGTGGAGAAGTTGTAATTCTTATGAAAGCATAGGGTGGTATTACCTAAATTCCAAACTGTAAGGAATTACTGCAATCGTAATAATATATTCCTTGTTTTCTTTGTACTTACCAAGCATGTTGAAATCCATCTGTGTTGAAAACCATTTTTCAATTGGATTTTTACCCCAATGAAGATGTCATATTTTTATTCTTTTATACTTTTAATCTTTTACACTGTTATGAGAGAGGCCTAGAACTCATCACTACAATCATTTGTAGCATTGTGATGATGATGATGATGATGATGATTATGTTGATGATAACAATTATGATCATGATAATGATGAGCGATGACAGAATTGGGTATATACCACACAGTTTTAAAATGTGAATCATTAAAACCAAGAAAGAAATGGTTGATCTGTGTTGTATATATTTGTGTAACTTCAATTGGAACATTTAAATGTGATTAACGTTGTCCAGTCATCTGTAAAGTGTTTTATTGCTCCTGCACATTTTGTGTGCCACTTTGTGTGTGTTGGTGTGTGTTGGGCAGTGTGTGTGTGTTAATGTGTGTGTGTGTTGGTGTGTGTTGGGCAGTGTGTGTGTGTTAATGTGTGTATTTGTGTTAATGTGTGTGTGTGTGTGTGTGTGTGTGTGTGTGTGTGTGTGTGTGCTGTAGGGGGGACTTCTACTATTTCATTAACAATCCTCATCCACTGGTGTTACTAATCTATTTCAAGAGGAATTACAACATCTAGTTAAAAGGCTTGAGAATATTTTGGAGCAACCACTTTTATCAAAGTCGCCATTTTTCTTATCATTTTTTGAGGGATTGAAAATTTGATCTTCGAGGCAAGTGCTGGTCTAGTCCCCTCAGTCCCTCCCCATGGCACCGTTTCTATTTTGACATGCAGCTGAAATACAGTCACCTTCAGGTGTGCATAGCTTTTCTTACACTAGGATCTTTTACACAAGTAAAGTAATTAATCAGGAATTGAATCCCACAATCCCTCATACAGCCAATTAATCAATCAGTTAATTGATTGGTCTATTGATCAATCGATGTACCAACCACTCAAGTAGCCTACTCAAATATTCAATTCAATAACCAATCAAACAAAAGGTGAAAGAAGCGAGTAATTAATCATTCAACCAGCCGACCAATCAGTCAATCATCCGATCAGCTACTCTTTCAGTCACGATAGAACACACTAGTCCTTATGATGGCACAACTTGTCATAGTTTCCCTAAGTGCGTGATGAAATTTTTTAAACGCCTTTATCTCGATGTTTACTGCTTCATTTTTCTTTCTTCTACTAATCACTAGGAGATTAATGAAAACAATAAGAGATGTAAGCTGAGTTTATAGTCTTAACTCAATGGCAGATGCTACCTAACTCCGTCTTTCGAAGAAGTTCAATCTGAAGTTCAATTCAAAACACTGTGTCTTTTCTCCATGACAGAGTCAATCGAGTTAACAGACTTCACACTTGGTACTCGAACACCCTACTTCAAATTTGCCAAGGTTTATGATACCACACATGACATGCAAAAACAGATGGCCAATGAAGTAACACTTCGCAATCCGCCGGCTGACCTTATGGAACGCCCAAAATATCAGGTAGTTTTGGATATGGACATGGGTCTCGAATCGCCAGACTCCAAGTTTGTTCTGAGGCTTCGACTTAGCAAAAAACTGTAAGTTTCTGTTACTGTTAGTGCGATTCAGATGTAATACTTTAAAAAAGAAGAGCGTTTTAAGAGAGGTCACCTAGTAATGGGAGGTTCAGTCTTAACTGGACAAGTCATGCTATGACTCGCTGTCGGAAGTATTGTTGGTCGAAACTCCCATTCGTCAAATCTCTGGGCCTTGGGTGTATTTCATTAGGGAAAATAGGTTGTCTTACAAATTTGTTGGAGATCTTGATGATTTGTGTGGAATTATATTCAAGCTTCGGTTCTATAATTTAGTTTAATGGAGTGAAAAATCACTACTAATAAAAGTACATTTTAACCCTCAAGGACACTGGTATGAATTCCAAAGTTGTCAATCCAATTTTTGTCGGACCTCCTTGCCGCAGCTTAGAGTGGTGTACCTTATTATCCGACTAAACGCCCTTGTTCCCTTGATTCATAGACTCGTCATGACAGTAATCTATTCGGCTCAGAAAGTAGTCGTTTCACCCGTTAGGTCCATTTATTATGTTCTGGTGCGTTTATTCACCTCCTATTCAAAAGCCATATATCAAATTAGGGCCTGCGTCATTCTTTTGAATTGGTGATAGGACTTTATGTCAAATGGAAGTCGGTATATTCACTGTATTTTATTGGCTTCCTGTAATTAATATCTCAATCCATATTTGCCTCTCAAAGCAACTATATATCAAAATACGGCACTTCTTCCACTCTTGCAGAAAGGATTATTTATGCTTTATACTTTTTTACAACATATGTTGCAACTTTGTACAATATACTTAAATTTGGAAGTATTTGTGTATGAATTTTGAGCTTGCCTGCAGTTAGTAGCGCACAACTAATCGTCTTCTGGTATGTTTTCTTGTACGGATGTTAACTTCTGTAGGGAAGAAACTTATAATTAGTTTTGAAAGGAACACTAGAGAAATAGGAAATATGTCACCACTGGGGATCGAACCCGTGACCCACGCTTTCGCGGCGTGCGCTCTACAAACTGAGCTAGCTGACCTCTGCTGTTAACGCACTCTATTTCTCTAGTCACCATATTAGGTCCCAATCATCCACTGGTGGATATCGACGTCCAATTGAACACAGTTGGAGACCAGCCTTTCTGCGCCGTGTGACTTGACTAAGAAAGGACTGCTGTCCGGCCGGTCGATCCGTCCAAAGCCCTTTGAAGTTAGGATGTATCATCGAGAAGAGTGGTGACATATTTTCTATTTCTGTAGTGTTCTTTTCAAAACTAGCGTTTCAGATCCTCTCTTCCCGATAAAACTTAAGTTAATCAAACGAAGGCGATGTATGTAAAGATAAATGCTATAGACGACCTCATTCTGTTAGGGAGTTGTAACAAGCTTTTCTTGATTTGCTTTCTTCCTTGACATGGATTGGAGACCTTTGAATTACTTTGTTTTAACTGCCAGTTTCTTCAAATCGATATTTGAGCAATATTATAAGTGCAAATTTCTAGCAGGAGTAAGGCCAAACTTATTTCTGGATTCCGCTTGCTCATTCTGAAGAGTAACGGTGTAATGCAAAATTGTTTTGACCCTGTCCTATGGTAGGAAGGCATCTTTGTTAGAAAGTTGAAAAATTTCGTGATCTCATTGCTCTTGATACATAAACGACTATTATTTTGCAGGTATTGTTGCCCCAATAATTAAGAATAATACGCAATGTTTGTTATAACGACGACCGTATTTATAATTGACAATATATTGATATTCAAGTGACACACGAGTCTTACAATATCTACCATTTCTTTATCGCCTTTTCCATTTTTTAAAAAGGGGACACACAGACGTGGTTATTGAAACATTTCAGATTCGTGGACGAATTCAGCTGATTTTGTACTTCAACCAGAATATCCCATTTCCTCATCTAGCCGCATTTTCACTATCATTCCTACATGTGTAAGTATTGGCATTTGCTATGATCTTACTATTAGTTTATCATAATTACGTGTATTTGCTATACGTACTGAAAGTATATAGTATGAGGTCACAGATGCAGTATTTGTAGGAGAGAGAAATGTATATATTTCGCTCCTAACATATTTTATTTCTGTAGGGTCGCAATCCGAGTAGCAAGTAAATATGTAGGCAGGTAAGAAGCCGTAATTAGGATATCTCCATACTCATTCACCAACAAATCCGTAAGAACTCTGAGTACGTGTTACACATAATACTTATAAGAATAATTACATTGCTGGGGGTAATTAATTACATAAAGGAGATAATAATTATAATAGGAAGAGCGTGAGGACACTACAATTTCATTCCAATTTTTTTGTTCATGTGGGGTTTGTATGGTGTTGCTTGTTTGTTGTTTTCACGAATACCTTAATGTAGGCGTCTTTCCAGCGAACCTGATAAGGGATGGTCCACTTCAATTGCTATTTGAAAGGGCGTGTTTTACTCTTGGAGGAAGGGTCTCACTAGAGATGTTTTTCTTGCAAAGAACTACAATAGTAATAATTCAACAGCCGTACAAATATTAGTTGGCTGTAAGACGTTTTCATAGTACTTCTAAGTGGAGTTGATAAGAATGCAGTACCGTTTACTCACATAGCAGTTGTTAGGCCTCTCTCTCTGACTTCTTTTTAATAACGGACGATGTAAGAAAGCCGTATGGCATTATGTTTAACTGCCCCTCGAGTTACAATGCAGACAGGGTTCCTACGGGTCCGGGAAATTCCTAGGATTTTAAAAGTATGCTAGAACGTCCTTGAAAGTCCTGAGATATATTGCTTATCTGGAACGGTCCCAAACTTTTGTACCCAATGTATGCCCCATGATTTTTCTTTTCGGGTCATTTGAGACGAGCGTCTTCTCATCATATTGCCACGACAAATCCTCCACAAGTTGTTTTCTTGTTTATTCACCTGTTTCCAGGTTTAAATTACTGTGAATTTAAACAGAACCTATTCTTGCCCTCTGATCCTCTTGAAAATTGATTTGTCTTGGGTTTGGGTCTGATAAAGCCCTAGAAATGCTAGGTTGTTAAATTTAAAAAATGTAAATAGCCACTCATAGCAGATCAATGTAAAAACACCAAAGACGAGCATCGTTGCGCTCTCACCAAGTAATACGTCAGGTAATAACTCTTCATTAAAAAAAGCCTTTATTTAAAAAACCAGGTAACAAAAGAAAGGATCGAAGCAATCTCTCAGATGATCTCTTATTTAAATACAAAATTATTTTTATCCGGAGAACAGTTGAGTGGTTGTGTATCACAAACATAGCTGTGTATATATTTATCGTGACTACATTTCATTTGAGAATAAAGAGTGATCAGCAGACAAGCTTTTTTTCATTCACTCTGTTTACAAGTGTTTTCATCCTTTCAGTTATGTTGCTTGCCATGCCTGCAAACAAAAATTGTAAATGAAAACATTTCAAGACAGAGTTAACTTAAGATATTTGAGTCAATGCATACATCACTGCCGTAGCTACTGATGAACGAAAGAAAGCAAAGTTGTATGCCGAAGCCGAATGACAAACTTGAAACTGACAGTTAAAAAAATTGGATCAATTAAACTAGTTTTGTTAAACAATTCATGCATCTTTGCTTGATAAATATGACGAAAAGAAGACAATAAGAAAATTTAAGAATTACAAATTTGGAATGAGTTAACGTTACTTTTGTTTATTAATAAAATATATTAAAATTTGATAATAGCCCTTAGAAAATGCCCAGCATCTCAAGGCAGTAGAGGATGAAGGCCGTTGTTGCCCTTACAGGATTTGGTCCTTCAAGAAGAGCAACAACAACATCCTTTAAGCAAGTACAAAGGATTTATTGGAGTTTCTCTGCGGGGAACCCTCTCCAAAGATCAACTTATTTAGAAACCAACACCTACTTAAGATGGTTTCTTTAGATTTTAAGAATGGAAACCAATTCACCGCTTACCAATATAAGAAGGGAATTCAGGTGGAGGACAATAAAACAAGATGGCAGCTGGATTTGTAACCAATTTCTTTAACTAACTGCATTCCAAATGAAAGGAACATGATGTTCTTTGGAGCTTGTATTAATTTGATAAAGTTTGATTAGAGTAATAAAAAAAAGAGAAGGGTAAACATTTTCGGCTTCACAACATTATGCCTCGCATTAATAAAAAGTTTTGATGTAGTATCTCCCATGACATCATCTGTTTCGCCTCCTTTGTTGTCAGAGCGCATAGAAGCTATTTTATCTCCATTGAGCTTTTCAAGGGGTAGCTATGCCCAACTAAAAGGCAACTTTTCCTTCGTCTCAGCGATGGTTTCAGATACGTGAACAAGTAATCTTTGGGGTTACCAGAATTGTGTCAGTCACCTCTTTTGTCTCTGTCTTAATGAGCCCTAGCTAATGTTCAAAATTAGTTCAGCAGTGTCATAAGAAGCCCGTGGACCAAACCTTGATCATCAGGCATTTCGTCTCCGAACTTGGGTTAAAGAGTTGGATCAATGCTTAATATCGATTCAGTTTCTTTTGTCTCGCCTTCTCTGCATCAATTTCCCGGCGGGTAGCTAGCCCAAAGTATTTCAACTGTAAGACCCCGCGTATTGTCCTGCCATGTCTTATCTGCATCGCAAAAGTCAACTTAGAACTTTCTCCTTTCAGATCAACTTCCAACCTCTATCTTCTGAGGTCTCTTGCCATTGTTATTTTTGGTCAGCTTTCTGTAGAAATCATGTTGTAGCGCCAAATGCAATGCTATCCGTTTTTTACAGTTACCATTTTTTTTAAAGGGTAAGGGAAATACTGCGTGAAATGGATGCAAGATAGCATAACGTGTCATGTCACGTCTTCAGCACGTATCGCTTTCTTGTGTTTCTGCATTGCCATATTTCCAAGATCTTGTTTATAAAATATGGTTTTAGTGTAATTTAGTCTCTTTCTATTATGGACAATTTCTTGAGACAATCTCAGAACCGTCAGTGCGTCAAATATCTATACATCGTAGCTCTAACTTGTATCCTTTTTTCCACAGACCAAAATATGCTTTTCAAATACGTCTGTTAAAGACGGTGCAGCTCATGGAATTTCCAGTCATTCGAGATTGGATCACACAGATTGTTGATGATAGTCTTCGCTTGAGTAAGGACCTTTTATTTTTATTTTACTATGCACAGTCTACTCACTAATTTTTGCAAAGTATGATTTCATAAACTATGAGATAATTCATGATGATGGAAGTTGTAACGGGGTTTACACTAAGGAATTTTGTTCTTTATCCCAGGAAAATAAAAACGTTTTAGTATTTATTTGGAAGGTTAGTAATGACTCTAGGGATTGCAGGTATTTTAATCGAACGATTGTGTTAAAATTGGACATTTTCACTAGTAAATAAACAACAATATGTACATAAGTTTCCTTAACAAGGATGATAATTGGTAAACCATTCATAAACACATTTATTAATATTTTTGCGTACACAAGCCTGTCGTCAGCCAACGAGGGCCCCGAGGCGGAAATAGCAATTACACCCAGAAGCTATACTAACCATGTTCTTTCAACCGTACCTTTAAGTCTTGTGGGCCCTCATGAAGGTCTGGTCTCTGAGGTAATTACCTCCTTCAAACCCCTCAAGGCGACTGTGCATACAAGACACGTTCTCTCATATGCAGCTTAGTGTCTGAGTAATTGTAAATATGAAAAAGCGCGAGCAAATCAAGAAAATGTAAAGGATTCTGTCAAGTTTAATAATATGAAGGAGAGATAAAAGAGTAAAGGGACCAAAAGAAGGTGAATTATATTTTATATAGGGAATGATCTATACACTTAGTGTTTGAGTCATTATTGAATAATACAAAGAAGGGAAAGCTCCACGTGACGATTGCAACAGCAGGAAAGATAAAAACATTAGCACCTGAAACTGTAGGGTTTAATGTCGAAATTGGCGGGAAATATAAAACAAGTCAAAATAGCTAGATTAGAGGATGAGTCATTGGTTCCTGTTTGAATAAAAGAAATATGAGTAAGAGCAAATAAAGTTTAAGACCTGATTCAATGTTAGAAAGGTCATAGTGTAAAAATACGAAACAAAGATATATTTATTTACAATGTAGATGATCTGTATAAGCAGCAAATTAAAAAGCTTAATGCGTGATTCAGTGTTTAGTAAGTAGTTAAGAAAACCGAGGAATTATGTTTGTCATTGCGGAAACGAAAACTTTGGACAATTTTTCCACTGGCTGAAATCCTCTTGTGGCTCCCTTGACAATATATATATCAAACGAGCTTTGGAATCGTTAGCGTAAAATAAAGCTATTTTACGTTCAATGGTACAAGTTTCCATGTTCTCTAACAGTACGGAATTGCGTAGAACCCTCGCAGACGGGTACTGATGGGCCAAGAAAATGCGAATGCTAGGTTTTAGCAGTCGTTTTTGGGTTCTTTCTGACAACCAGAAGCTTGTGCATAAAACCAAACAAAGGTTGGTTAATGCCCTCTTGAACAGTTGCTTCTATACAGCTATTTAAAGGTCATTTAGAGACCCAAATGGATATGCTTTTGAGTACAAAAATGTATTCGTTATTTCGTCCAGTTCCTGCACTATTGTATTGCTTTTTTTTCAAATTTCACGCAACTATGTGTTGCGTTTAGTACGTTAAGCTCGCGTAAGATAAACACGATTTAAAGAGATAGATTGAAGACCTTGTCCCAACTTATGGTAGTACTAAAAGTATGCGACATTTCTTGTGTCTTGTACTTTCATAAAGCTTTTACTCAACACTTTCGTTGTACCAGGTCTTGTAGATCCAGGCCATATCACAATTCCACTTTGCAACGACCCAGATCTGCTAGGAAGGAGAGCTGGTTATGGTAGGTGTCACAGAAAAGATGAGCACTTAAGACTTTTATGACTTTGCTTCAGTTGCATGAATTTGTAAAATGTCTAATATTTCTCTTTTTAAACTCATTTTGTTTCGTGCTGCAAGGAAATACACACCAAAGCGATCGACGTGTAATGGTTTTCAAGGAATCTGGCTGACATGACTAGCAGCTATGAGTACATGGTGACCGTACTTGAAAACTGGTGAAATAGTGCGTAGTTTGGTCATGCGGGCTGCCAGCGCTCCCTTATGTACGTATATATGTATGTATGTATGTATGTATGTATGTATGTATGTATGTATGTATGTATGTATGTATGCATGTATGTATG
>JAAAKM020002711.1:0-10688 GCA_010016025.2 Alatinidae sp. Z8VKAUB7J3 | reverse complement strand
ACTCCATAAACAATAATTTCAGACCCATCAAATCTACCAATAAAGCTTGTATCTAGCGCCAACATTATCATTATATCCAGGATAAACATGCTTTAAATATTTATTAACCTTTCCATTTACTTTAAGTTTACTATACTTACATTTTTAAAACCCCTGTACATTCTTTGTAGTTCTTCTCTTGAAAACTTTGTACATTGTAGTAATTCATTTATTCCTTTGACTTTGTAACTAAGCAAACTTGTTCTAATGGAATCTTCTTCTTCTGCAAAAATGGTGTCAAAAACAGGAAAAAAACCAACGGTATTTATGGTGCATTAGTGTAATGAAATATGATGAGTATAACATTAGACCAAGAGGATAAATCTCATTCAGTCTTCAAATTTGTTCCATCTGTCTTAGTTTATTATTAGTTCTGAAACGTTGAGGTTCCAAACCGAATGTCGGATCTTTGCATTAAGGTTAAAATAAATTAATACAAGTTAGTAGGGTAATTAGAAAGGGTAGAAATGCTACCGCATGTTTCTTTTTTTGTGATCTTTCTCGATCTTGAACCTTTATCTATTTGTAAGATTATTATTAAGTTGCCGTTCCATGTCATGGAATAGCTAATCAATTTCGTTTACATCTAGCTGTTGTTTTGCTCACCAGTATTTACTTTGAAAGATACATGTCTGTTAAGGTAAACACCAAAATAGCACAAGAAAATGCCCCACTTAACACGACATCTTCAACAGAACAAGTAGAAAACTCAAGAGTGTGATTAACATAAGACAAATGATACCCAGCAGATAATTAACATAAAAGACGGGGGGGTTGCGTGGATGTCTAATAACAATGTCTACTCGCCAGCTACCTGTCTATTGCAGCCTACCTTATAGTTCTACAAAACCTTGACAATTTTCTTAACAATAAAGTTAAAAATTAGGTTGCTTTGTCAGTCTGTTTATACTCCCTTGAGAATTTTTAACTGTTTAAGTAACCAATGCAAATAACAACTGAAGGGAGAAGATTACATATTTTTAGTAAGTGCCATAGAATGCAAGCATAGCACACAGAATGCAAGGAAATCAAACAGAGTCATGATTATAAGTAATATTTAATTTCATATTTACTGCAACATACTTTTCTTCTCCATTTTTGGCAAACTAGATAATGAAGATTGCTTTCTTGCCTTTAATTTTTCTCTTTTATGTCTCTTTTTATTGAATCCTGTAAAGTACAATCACTGAAATCCAAATGACTTCTTGGCGACTACAAAGGCTATAATCCAAGTTTCTCTTCGTTAAGTTTGTAGTTAGAATTCCAACTAAAGCCCCAGTAAATGGCATATCTTTGCAAAAGCCATGACAGTTGATTCTCTTAAAATTCGATTTGTACCATGTTTTCCTTCAAGCTAATGAGTTTTCTATATACATCAGAAGACCAAAAAGTGTGCCATTTAAGTACTTTCAGGATTGTCTCATAAAAATATTACGTGCGATTAGACATTCCTAAGCATTGCGTGTTACACCTTTGCATATTTAAATGTAATTTAAGTAAAACATCTGCAATTAATTAGTAGTTGCAAGCCAATTTAAATGATACTTTGAACACGAAACATATCGAAGCCAATTTCTCTTTGCCAGTTTAAAACGTTACTGGATTGTATGGCCTTCGTTCATAATTTTCTATCAAACCATCGATAAATCCTGTTTTATTTCTTATAGTCTAAAAAACACCGTAATTTGAATTTGAATTGTCGTCTCTTTACTCTGACTATTGTTGCTTTGTATACCTGCTACGACATTAACGCCATAATAGATGTGCTTGTACTCAAGTAAACCAAACAGGTTTGCTTGTTTTTGTACTTTGACTGAAAGTACACCATAAGTAGAAGATATACTTAATTGATTCAAAGTAATATCAAACGCTGACAAATTCTCTGAGACAAATTTTTATTTCCATTTTGTTTCATTTATCTATGGTATACAATTCAATTTGTACTTTTAAGTAACATTTCTTGAAGGATCATTGGCAATCTCTCAGTGATGATCGCAAAGCATCGGTTTAGCTTTCTAACGAAATTATAAACATAACGGTAATGGTGATCCTTGATAAAAGCGCAATATTTAAACGATGCTTTCTGTCCTTTCTGTGGAGCTATTACATCAATTAATCAAGATACCATTCACTTAAACCGATTTTCCTATTTTGTCAGTTAGAAGAAAATGTTAATTGAACTGTATTGTAACACTTAACCTAGTATGACTTGTATAGGAAAACTCCTTTCTCAAATTAAAAAACGCTAAAATTTTTGTAGTTTCGATATTTACTGGCAGGGAGCAGAATAAATTTTTCTCTTTAAGAAATTTCAGTACTTCACTATGATTAGGTCTTTTCCCAATATCCGGTCTCTATTCACTCTTGAGTTACATGTTTTACTATATCTGTAAATATCCACGTCTTTGTTTAAATTATGGCTATAAATCTAACGATCCCTAAACATTGAGAAAGGTTAATTTTTTTCTTATTATAAAGAAGTATTCCTCACGGTCTACTGTTTAGTGACAATGACACGTAAAATGACTTTGCAAACTTCACTATTATTGATTAGCATACTAATCCACCTATTCTCTTCACATTTTGGGGAAAGAGTGAAAAATCCTAATCCATAACACCTTACTACGACGTAAATCAAACTTTGCCTTGCTTCTCATGTTAATACCCAGACTACTTCTACTCTACAGCATTTTAATCCTGTTTCACATCGCATAACCTATGCTACCTGTTGCAGTTAGTTTATCTGCAAAACCTTATCAGAAATTTACTTTACTCACAATTTACTTTCTTAACGTAGTATTCAAATAAATATCTTCAAAATACTTTCTTTTACAGAGATAAAATAAATATTGATGTTTTGGCATTAAAAAGTAAATCATTAGTAAACTTTTAATGTAGAGTAGTAAAAAGTAGTCTTTGTGTTTCATTTCATTACAGAATATTTTGAAACCATTAACCACACATTAAACATTGCTGTTCTGACAGAATGGCATCATTTAAACCCCCTTTCGTTAAATTACATTTTGCTCATGTGCTTTTTGGTGAATATAACCATTTCCCTTTTTCTTCTTCTGCTTCAACACTTTTTATTTAGTTTCCCCCTTCCCCAATTATCTTTTATTCTAAACAGAGCAATAAAATAATAACCATGTTTTATAAATAAAGCTATAAAAGTAAAGCTAATGTAGTCGTACCTGATGATATACCCGCTGATGACTTCCGCCTTCTTGCGGCCACTTTCTTTCGTAAAACTGTTCGAAAAATAAACACATGTTGGGATCAATTATATGTTTGCGAATTGTCCCTAACCTCAAAACAGTTAATGTATAAAGAAAACTGCATTTCTAAAAACGTATCATAACTACGTCGTTGCATTTGCGTTCAAATTTTAATAAACTATAATAAGGTTGCTTAGAATATAAAAATACAGAAAATGACAGAAAATATGTTTATTTATTTTTTCCTAAAACTATACAATTTGTTTAAGTCATTTTTCGTCTTGAACAAAAAGGTATCAGTTAAAGATTACATAAAATGCTTGTCAGAAACCACTTAAAGGGAATATTTTTAAAAGTCTATGTTCCTGTCACGAAAAAATTCCATATCATAGGAAAATGAATTTATCTTGCAATATCAAAAGTATTCGGTTAAGTAAAACAACTCAAACAAACATAAACATGAGGAATAAATGATAAAATATTCATCTCTTTTGGATGTTAATTGATGAACACATGAAAATAAAATTACCATTGCATAGTCGTCTGAAACAAGTAATTCCTTTCCCAAGTGGTGTTGACAATGCAAAAATAATACTTATATTCGTAAGCGGAACATACGAAAGATACAACTTGAAAAATGCTTTCATCGTTTGAAGATAAGTGGAAGCCCTAACTGAAAGCAAGAATCGTCTAAATGGAAATGTACACAATCATTCCGAGGTGACGGCAACAGCATGACCGCTGTAAGTATCAATGTCAATAACAAAATACATATTAGACAGTGCTGTGGATTTATGACAATCCATCAAAAGACCCGGATTCAACGCCAAAGCTGAGATCGGCTTCTCGTTCCAACAGATTGTCAAAATACGTTTACAATTAGACTTTATGTTGAGTTAGAATTCTTGATTCTTCTTGTTTAAGCTCCTTCAGCCCAAAACGATTATGGTTTTCACAAGTTGCTAGTTAATCCATGTGGAAGCCACAAGAGACAGATAACTGACATTGATTCCCTTGGCGATGACAGAACTGTAGTACTACAACTGTTTCCTTGCAGAAAATGTACTTTTTCGTGTAAATCAAAGATTGTGGTTTAGAACTATGACTCCATCTGTCAAGACATAGCCACTTGAGACCATTTCGATGGACTATCAACAAAAATGAACAGATTCCTAACCAATGGATTTAGCGTGCTTCAACAAAAGCATAAAGCCAGCTATATTAAAATGGACTATCTGTTCTTACATCTTTAAGCTGATGCTATAAAATGTGTACAATTTCATAAAGGGTTACTAATTTCCTTCCTGACAAGAAAGGTGTTTGATTTTACTTAATCTTTAAAGTTTCTTTGGAATGATAGATGTCCAGTGCATCTTACAATAAATTGTTATCAACAGAATCTAATTACAAAATTGTGTTAGGGCAAACCAATTTGAGCTCTCTTCTATGTATTATGTATTCGAATATATATAGAATACTCTCTAGAAAATGATAACGTTGTAATATCTATCATAAAAAACTTTATCTAGTCATTAATTAACATGCCCTTAAAAATCTGACTAACAAATTTAACAGTTTCTTCTTATACTACTCATGTTAAAATCTACTGCTTTACAGTGGTAATTGTGGCAGTGATCATGGCTTGTATCACCACGGGAAAGATTAATGCAATGAAAAGTTACCAAACCAAAGTCACTACCTCTTTCATACATTTACTATTCTTTCGACTTGCCATTTGAGTATACGAGATTTTTTCCCACGTAGTTTTAGCAGAAAATACTCAACGATGCTAATAGTATTAGCTAGGCACTGTAAATGTGTAACATTTAAACTTTCTCCTAATAAAGGTAACAAAGCTTTATATTTTCCCTTACAGTTCATCAGATTGGTTACGCAGCAGGAACTTGCACATTTTCCTGTCTTTACTTAGTAGTCTAATTTTCTTTTCCATGTAAGGTTTAGAATACTAAGCAGCAGCTGTTATTAATAAATATGTCACTTTTACCTCTATTGATTAATGTACTAGTTTTTGTTTTTACCAAATGTAAGCTATTTACTATTTTTCACAAAAATATTCTTCTCCTTTTTGGAATTAACTTGAAATGTAGTATAGTCTTAAACAAGTTATTGGACTTTATTAGGCTTTGACCAATCCGCCTTTTATAATATTTACTGGTGATTTTTTATAAAGATAAATAAAAGCCACACTACTTGTGTTGACTATCATTATGTTATTTATGATTTTCATCTCTAATATACAACTGCAATAGTCAGTTTATTCATTTGCAATATCGATTTATTGTCACAACTATATCTGTATTATTTGCTATATTTGTCTTTCGTAATGTTATCTGTAAATTTAATATTGTAACAAACATTTGTAAGCATGATATTAAGACTCTTTAAGCTTTTACCCAAATTTGATAGCATAAAGAGAAGCTAAGACTCTTAAGTAGGAATACATAAATGCATCCTCTATCTAGGAGTAAGATATTTCATATATGGATAGATAGTATTACTTGATGCCTGGAATATATGAATATTTGTTCCTTTGATCAACGAAGGGAAAAAGTAAAAATTCCTATCCTAAAATTTTAAAATATTTTTTTAGGGGTCGTTCGAAGCTCAACTTATTTCGTTAGAAACTGCGTACGTGTATGCTTATGATTGATTATGACCCTGTATGTACATATGTGCAAATAGATGTATTGGTGTGTATTTCTGCTTTTGTTGTGTGTTTAATTTGCTTTCGGAGCGTAGTTCAGATTGAACACGAGAGCAGACGTCTGTGAGTGGTTAACAACTTTATCAATTATCAGAAACTATCAAGCACATTAAAACTCTGCATAATCACATCTAGTAGGTTTACATGCATCCTGATCAACGTGAATATACACATTTAATTGAAGGAAAGTGTATAACCTTTCATACCATTGATATACTGGTAAAACAAGAACTAATAACAAGACTTACGACTGTGTGGTTAGAGCATCAAATTTGAAAATAAAGATAATGTTAGCAACAGTGCTAATTACATCCTTAGCTACGTATAACTGCTACATTAAAGGTAATAAAACTAAATGCTCTCTAAAAAATGTAAGTAGATGGTAATTGATTAATGCAAAACTCGTTATAAATTTACCTCTAGAGCTGATTCCGTTGTTATCCAAGTAAACTTCGACCTCTGCATGATGAATGTTTGTGCTTAAACTCATTTCCAAAGCATATGGGCCTATTTCACTCTGTATTTGTATCTTTGGTATCGATCCCACATGACGGAGGAATATGTATAGATTATTCCTCTTTCGTGACTTAACTTGGCTTCAGCAACAAGCCTCTCACGTTATTATTCAATTTCTTATAATTTTGGTAATCTGAACTGAGGTTATGCAAGACAAAAAATTAAGAAGCTTATTTCATATGAAAAGGCCCCCTTCTGTTGATAATCCATTATTAAACAGAAGTACTACCTTAGGTTCTTGCAATTTTAATACGAAAAGAATGTTCAACTTTTTTTTGTCGTCAAGCCGTTCTACCTTTGCAAAAATGGTCGTCTCGATTTCAATGGCCTATTACGATGCGATGACAACAACGACAAAAGTCAACAACATTCTCATTGATAAAATAAATGGCCCCGAATTGCTGAAGGCGGTGTGGTTTCCATGGAATTGAAAACGTACAGGAAGCTGGCAGTACGTCTTGAGAACAGATGACAATAACCAGAGAGAGAGAGACAGTCGGTTACTCTTAAGACCAGCGCAGATAAATGAGGATAAGGGTTGTGCTCATCCATAATTTACAGATTTATGATGGATAGGAAAAACCGAGAGACTTTTCACTTACTCTGGACAATCTTTGTTTACTTGCAGAAGCGTCTCTATATGGAATAAACCTAACACAAAACTAACATCTAATTATCTTCTCAGAAAACCAAATAGGAACAGATAGTTGTTGCTTGTATCCTCTATAGACTAGTAGTTGTTAGCCGGAAAGGCAACAGCGTGTCTTTCTTTATGTTCAATAACTAAATCGGTTGAATGCAGGGGAAAGGATCAATATTGTCAGGGTACTCTGGCTTCCGAAAAATAATTGTTGGAGAAAATATTAATAATTTATTATTTAAGTGTAAATTTCCATGAGTTAGGAAATCAAATAACATAATTAATTCTTCTTGGGAATATTTGCTGGTGTATATATTTATGTAGACAAAAAAATGTATGTATGTCCAAATATAAAGAGAATTTGTAAGCCACTGTGCTAGAGGCTATTTTAATACGGACGACAACTACAGCAACCAATGCAATTTTGTTACGATGGCTTCTTTAACTGTCTGTTCAAGTTTATTTACATTATTGAAAAACCTGCTTCTTTTATTACGTCCCTAAATAAACACTCACGTTTGCATTTATGAACAAGATCAAACTTTCCAATAATGATCTTGTGTACATGATATACATTATTGGCTGTTTGGAACATCAGATAAGCTGGGGACACCGCGCTAGCGGGTGAAACCAATGAGGAAATAGAGAGCATAATAGAACAGCTGAATAACGGTGGGCAGGGGTCAGTAGATCATGATTTTTAAAGGGAGGCTGCGCTTTTTCTTTAGACTTTATTGTAGAGAGGCAATATCAAAGTGGCCGATAGGACCCGATGTATTATGACCTCAGTTTCTGATTGTTAGGGCTTTTTAATAAGTGTAAGTCAGTAAAAACTAATAGCAAATCCCCTTGGGGGCGGAAATGGCAAAATATTTCCATTAAGGGGAGGCAGCTCCCTCGCACCCGCTCCCGCTTCGGGCTCATCCCGAGCGAACCTGGGTTAACAGACCTCTCCTTTTACGCTGAGACAAACCAAATGTAATAAACATTTATTATTCTGCTACAGTACGATTGGTTTGCCAAGGCATTAACTTGCTTGAGCTGAGGCTTGCAACGAAACAAAGAAATACCCCTATTGTGGTTTTACGGCATCCTTCACGATACGTCATGACAATTTTTAAAAGTTTAAACTTAATTATCGCAAGGTCAAGAACATTAGACGAAGAAGGTGACGCAGTATCACCAAAGGCACTCGGTCTAATTGCTGCAAGAGGTTTTACAAATAGAGAAGCAAAACAACTTAAACAGGATCTATAATTTCTCGACCCTTTTTGTCTGCTACAATTTAAAACTCCCAACTTCAAACATCATTTGCGACAGGTCACGCACGTACCTTACAAGAATAGCAGCTAACCGTTCAATTTCATCTTTGAATAAACTCTATTTTAAAAGTAGCACTAAATAACTCCATTTCTTCGCTAAAATTCACAGTAGGCTATAGTATTGCAGCCATAAGGAACGTGTTTAGTCTAACAACTTAAAGCTGGAACCTAAAAAGGTTGTAATGTGCACTGATGTGTCTAGATTTTTGCTATGAGTAACAAGAGAGTCTTCATTGAGGTATTCGATAGGATATCGGCATTGTATATTTAATATCGAAATTATTCCAGTAGCATGCTCTCAATAAATTATATTATATACATATCTTAATAAGAAATGTCAATTTTATGGTGATTTCTTTGCTAGTCTAAACATTAAACATATATATATTTACATATCTACATATACTTTAAAGTTTGCAATATCAAATCACGCAGTCTAAGAACTTGGATGCAATATACTTACTGTGCTTCATAATAACTATTGAAATATAGATCTTCTTGATATTATTTAAAGATATTAACAAACACATTATTCTAACCATCTAACTTTCAAATTATCACATTTTATTTATCCTACCAATGATACAAATATTTGATCTATTTTATACTTTAATGTGTCTGTAACAGTTTATAATGAATTAAATTTAGCCCGTGAATTGAGAATTTTAGTGATCCGGAATTATCAAAATGTGTAACAAAAGGGAACACGAATTTATACTCGTTATCCTTGTCTAGACGTAGTTGTTACGAGACTCTGTTATTTTCACTTCCATATATATTATTTTTTATTGCACTACGATATTGTGTCTCCTTTCACTTTTTTTACGTCAGTTTGAGAATCTCCTCATATTCATTTCATGAGAAACACTACGAAGTAAAAAAAAGTGCGAATTTTTCTTTTGATGCATTTGCAGCTCCTTGTGTATTGCAGACTTCTTGATTACTAAGACATCATGTATTGTTTTAAGTCTCTTTGCAGAGAGACCTTGCTCGAGCTATAATTCTGGTTTAACATACGAGGAGAAATTTTTGGCAGTATTAATTGATGTGAAACATTAAGCATCAAAATGATGTAAAGAAAGAGGATCACAGAGGAAAATGAATGTTCTAAAGTGACTCTATATATACCTGGCGTAGCGAGTACATTATATGTATACTGTAAGCAATAGCCCTTTTTCCAATGAAATCGCTAACAACAATGCTCAAGAGCTACTAAATAGTCAGGGACGGGGGAACAGGGGGGCAGAGGTGGCCATGCCCCCCATGATATGCCAAATTTTAATTTTCCGTGACCACTTTTCATATTTATCAAAATTCAATTTGGTTGCGGCAGACATTGTGTCACATTCACAGCAAGATATGAATATCAACCCGAAACACTCCTTTCCCCAAAATGATTAAAGGTACCTAAGTGGAATGTGAAAAAATAAATTTGAACCCTGCCTACTTTCAGTATACGAGGCGGGGTACCTAACTGCACGATAACTACTACCGAGACCTTTGATATTATTATGGTGGTGGTGTTTAGGTAGCACTAAGATGAAGTGCAATTCAAGAAAGAAGCAATGTAAGGAGTAAAAACCCGTAGTACAAGTCCATCTCTTATAAGTCTAGGCAATAAATAAAAGAATAAAGCGATAGATGTTTTTGTGGTACAAGAAACTAAAAGCTCCTTCGAAAGTTTTGATTTAACACTCTGAAAACGATTTTTTATACAGTCTCAATTCATAATCAACTGTGTCAAAGGCTTGTGATTAATCTAGAAGTCAAAGAGCTACGCCGTTGCCTCTATCAGTTTATCTGAAATGTTGTTTCTGCGCTATGATTACGTTTAAAAGCAGATCGAAGGATCAAACCAAGATCGTTGCTTGTTACATGCTTGTACTTGTAATGCTACTATCCTTTTGTTGATTTCTAATTAAAAAAGAGATTACATGCCGGTCTTTGGTTTATGTAATGCTCTTGATCAAGGAAGTGTTTCTTTATTCTCGGCTATAGCAGTGATTTTTTCATATAATACAATCCAGTAGTACTTCGCTTGGAAGAGAAGTATTCACTGTTTCACCTATGATGATTAGCAAAAAAAAGCAGTTGTTTGTTTGTGATCTCTCTGGGCAATGAATCCCTGAATGAATCTAACAAAATAGGATTGAGTAGAGACTAACAAAATATACTGCCCCAGAAGGTTAGCTGTCCTTTCTTAGATATCATACAGAATCACATTGACA
>JAAAKM020002703.1:0-13174 GCA_010016025.2 Alatinidae sp. Z8VKAUB7J3 | reverse complement strand
AATCCTCTCTTCTCGATGATACTTTCTAACTTAATGGGCTTTGGATTGATGACGGGCCGGACGGCAGTTCTTCCTTGACTTTGAGTACTTAGTTGCTTGGCAGAATCACGTTCAGTGACATTTTGGTAATTAGGAAGCGTTTAGCTTGGACATCATTAGGTAAAATGAAGTATGGGAATTGAATTTATCAAGATATAAAAGCTGTCCTTTGGTACTATCACGATCAAAATATGTTTGTTGTACCGGACACAAAGCTGGATACTAACAAATAGTTGAAGGAATCTGTTAGAATTCAGATAACTGAATAAGAGATCAGTCGCTGGTTTCAAGAGTAGATAAAAAGCAATCTAATCTATTTGCATAGCAAGAGGACTGTATAAAGACATAATGACGTACAGGAAGTGATTATATATAAAAACGAGGTAAAGGCGGACATGTTACTTGAAAACGAGGTTAAAGCTGTGATGACTAGTAACGTAACATCCTCCACGCCGGGAAAGGATTGGCCACTGTTTATCAAAACGTCGACGAATTTCAACAGTAATGGTTGCTTTTCTCCTAGGCCTTACAATAACATCAGCTTCTGAATTGGAGTGATTTACAGTTCTACTAATTTCAAAAGGATCACTTCACAGTGCCTAAACGCGGATGCCTTGAAAAGGTCTTAATGTCCAATGGTATGGCCGTATCTCAGGTACCATTCTATAGGGCAACCTTTCACCGACCGTCTTGGGAAACAACTACAAAGACAATGGGTGTTGGTGCACACTATCATTCATTTTGCAGTTGTAACTAAAAGAGTGCTTTTATGGGACCCATCGCATAGAAGAACATACCAAGGAAGATTTATCGAAGGATGTATTGATGTGCTGAAAGACGATGCTGGTGTTGGAAAAAAGGAAGATTTGGCGTCTTGTATGGAGAATACAGACCCCTAGCGTGAACACAACAGTCTCGCCAGTAGGTCGGCTTGTTGAATCAATGAAAGTGAAGAGGTGCCATGATAAGGGTTTAATGACATTTTTAAAAACATTCTAACTCATTAACTTGATCATCAGCGTTGCCAGATTGGGCAAGAACATACTAGTTGTGCAATTTCAAAACTAAACTAAAGGTCAAACAATTTTGTTGGGTACCTAATAGAAAGCAAAATCACTTCTGCATTCTTTAAAAAGGTAGAAATCTGCTCCAATTATGCAAAGTGCATATATATTTATGCACCCACAATTTCGTTATTACGTCATCATTAGCAATTTCATTTTGGGCAACTTTGTGCACGATTTGCGCAAGAAGACGCATTCAACAATGTTCATGATTTGCTGCAATGAATAACCATACACACCTACTCTGACCCTTTTTAATCTTTTCCCCCCACAAGAGGAGAGTGCCACTACGAGGTTTGGAGTCTTTTTTTTAAAAAAAACTAACTTTTTCACATTTTACAATTTTTTCTCTTCTTCTCATATCTGTCTTGCTGCATAATATTACCAGAAACCTTCTTTCTAGGCCCAAAGCATAAAGAAGTACTTTAAGGCAATCATCAGAATGAGTTGGAGTAACAAAGCCCGGTCGAGGCGGCCCATGGATTTGAACCTCTCTTTTCAGAGCCGCCTTAGTCCATTGCGTCACCTCTGCTTCAGATTACGATTCTCATTAGATATTTGATGAAGTAGCGCTTAAGCGACTACTAATTACAAGTTGAATTTGATTTCTGGTTCTCTTGAAAGAGATCTTGTTTATTTCTTACTGTGGACTTGGCTTAAGTTAACTTGCTGTGATCAAATTCAGTCAGGTCATCTGCTCACCTACGTCCTCATTACTATTCACTCATATTTTCCTCTAGCAACCAGGAGTTCCCTGATGACCGCTGTAAGAGATTGGATTGTCCATTGTAGAGCATGGCATGATTCTGCCTCGTGTGAAAAAAGCTCGGGTAAACATGTCAGTAAAACTCTAATAACGACTAAGTTAAATGCAGAGAACAAGTCTGAGAGATACGGGTATGGATTTGGTGTTAAATGATTTTCCATTTTGTATAGTCGTTCTACATGACAGGAATGTACGTCTTTTGTTGGTCAATTAGACGTTGAAGACAGCACGACGCAGTAGGGCAACTGCACTGATGACCTCTGGAAGAGGAAATGGGGACAAATGCACAGCGAGGTCAGGAATACTACGAAAGTAATCAGATGTCCAGCGAGACTAATATTTTTGAATATATACAGATGTATTTCCTGATTTATCCATGACTGAGATTACACGCCTGCTCCTTCGCCACCCTACAATGTATGATTCTTTCTTACCTACTAGAAGAGACTACACAATCTTTTATACTCAAGCTTAGGCGATTAGCTTCTTCATTTTCGTCATCATCGGTTGGATGGTTCCCAGTCTCCGCCACTCTGCCTGATACAACCAGTGCCGCTCGTCGGATCTGTAAATCTGAGCAGTACTGTAGAGAAAGTTGTTGTTGGCCTTTCTCTCCGTTTTGACCGTGTTTTGGGTCTCAAAGCATTACAGTCCATTTCATTGCTTCAGAACAGATGGCCGAGAACAAGCATTCGTTTTGCACTGTTTACTTTCGGCACTTTTTAAGATTCAGTAGAGATTTTCATTAGATATATGATCGTTCGATCATACATTAGGAGCATGTTGTAGCAGTTTGATGAACCGCCTTTTTATTTCTCCATACACTATTTTAATAGCGAGGTGAAAAATGCAGACTAATGATGCAAGAACGCCAAGAAGAAAACTGTAAATTTGACAACACTTCGTCTTGTGAGAAACCTCCTCAAGTCCACTAAAAATAGGATAAACTTTAGTCTAGTTCAATTGAATCTGAAAAAGGATTTGATAGGAGAAACGTTATTAAATCTATATTCCTTGTTTACTTTTTTATCTTCCATGGATTTTGTCGCGGTGCACCTCTTTGATCCAGAGTTCAGAATGTTTTTTATCATGAGTTTAAAGAATTATGCTTTTAGTGATCTTTACCTCCTTACTTGAGACTTTTAATGAAGATCATGAAAACATTTCGGGAAATTCTCGCCGAATATATGCCGTATAAGCTGTCTTGTGGAATCAAAGTTTTTACACAATTATGTGTCTATACAGTAACATTCAAGTATTTGAAGATTGTTGAGACACCAAGCTATCCATAGTAGTTGAATTCGACGTCAGATAGTTGTGGTTTCTTTTAGCTTAATGAAAAAATTTAGTCTCTGAAGGCAGAAAAATCTGTAGGGATGATAGGTTTTTCAGGTTCTCTGAATAACTGTAGCTAACACGCTATGACTCGTCAGTGTATGCACCGTGCTAAAATACTAAGAGGGTGGGAATCAAATCAATGAGCTAGAATATCTCTGTAGCAGTCATCACCATCACTTCCAACTAAGTCTTTTATTGTAGAAAAGATTCAAAATGCCTCAATGTAAATTTAGCACCATATAATTATTATACACAGTATATGTTTACGAATGTCTTTGAACAAACAGTGGAAGTAATAACTCTTTTCGCCCCAAATTGCTGTAGCCCTTGCCCATAACATGATAAACTCTGCCATTGAAGGTTGAGTCAAGTATAATTTAGTCGTGAAATCCGAAAGAAAATTTGCCAGTTTGCGATCTGTCTTTAGAACTACTAGTTACATTGCACAATTTAATACTGCAACTGTATCAAAACTCACGCAACTTGTTCAAATGTTTGCACTTTAAAAGAAGAGACCTTTCTACATTGAAACCCTTTTATTCTGATATTGTAGAATTTAAAAGATAAAAGCTGCTGATAACAACAAGAAGACCTTGTTGCCTTCTCTAAATGAAATTGATGCAAATGGGAAGTAATCTGGTCAGCGAAAAAAAATTAAACTTGAGATGGAATGGTTATTGCATTTCACACTGGTCATGTATATAGTTATGTATTACAGAATAGCTGCAAATGTTATTGCCTACTTGCAAACGTAACTTCCTTTCCTTATTTGCGAATGAAGTTTGCCCATTAATTTCGATATTTAGCAGTCTCTCAATCAAAGACCCCTGATGAGCAGTGGTTCCGACAATTTTTTTTTTTGACTATGAGTAAACAGAAAACCCACCAAACCGTCTAACTAATAAATAAAGGGCAGCTGGGTTGTCCAAGGCTAACACCCCTCAATTGAGGCTACTGGGCCGAGAAGCAAGCCGTGAGGCGGGCTCAACCGCCCAATGGAGCCACCTCTCGCGGATTATGAAAAGCATCTGTCATCAACGAGAACAGATACTACATCCATTCCTAGCCAAAAGGCCGAGAAGTCAGTAATTTAGATCTTTGCTCGTCCTTCTGTTAGGCCCAGTTCCCTATAGTTCCATCTTTTTGTCATCATGGGGATCCTCCTCTTAGGTTTGACCTTGAAAAATTTGATAGTATCTTAGCTTTACATAGGCTGAACCAATTGATGAAATCAATAAAATACTAATTTAGTTTTACTCTGGCTTGTACTATTTATTTCTGATTCTCTCCCTTTGAGTAATTCTTGAAACATTTCTTGGAAAGGATACGCACAGTGAGCTATAAGATGGACATTACGGGATTAATCTAGCAATAAATGCACAGACCTGTTTTGCTTGAATTAGCTGTGACTTGGGCTAACAAAAATGGTAACTTATACTCAAAACTGGACATAAGAAACGGCAGGTTTAACTTAGGAAATTTATGCCTACAACTGGGGCAACTGGGCCCATTTGCATAGCCATGATAGTACCACTTGTTTAGGATGGATGATTGTCCATTTCTTTAGACAAGACAACTATGCCTGAAGACGGGACAATTGATTTTGAGTGGA
Organism: Alatinidae sp. Z8VKAUB7J3; assembly: GCA_010016025.2. NCBI lineage: Eukaryota > Metazoa > Cnidaria > Cubozoa > Carybdeida > Alatinidae > Alatinidae sp. Z8VKAUB7J3. The sequence goes on along the minus strand of JAAAKM020002703.1, from coordinate 8,355 downwards.
ACCATTGCTGATTGTAAGTAGGGAAGCTACTTCTACTTGCAGAACCATTGTATGTAAAGAGGGAACCTACGTCTACTTGCAGGACAATTGATTGTACGCAGGGTACCTACTTGCTGGACCATTGCTTGTAAAGAGGGAACCTACGTCTACTTGGAGGACAATTGATTGTAAACAAGGAACCTACGTCTACTTGCAGGGCCATTGCTTGTAAACAGGGAACCTACGTCTACTTTCTAGACCATTGCTTGTAAAGAGGGAACCTACGTCTACTTGCAGGAGCATTGATTGTAGGCAGGGAACCTACGTCTACTTGCAGGAGCATCGATTGTAAGCAGGGCACCTACGTCTACTTGCAGGAGCATTGATTGTAAGCAGGGCACCTACGTCTACTTGCAGGACCATTGATTGTAAGCAGGGAACCTACGTCTACTTGCAGGACCATTGGTTGTGGGCATTGGACTGGGGACTGGGTGCAATAATTCTGAAAACAAAGTATATTAACCAAAGTAAATACACTTACTTATTACTTACGAGTTTAATAGATAAGATATTGGTCATATCAGAACGAAGTTTAATGAAGTCTTGCTAGACGCATTATGAAGTTATTCAAGGAAATGTTTACAAAAAGTTGGAGGAAACACGAATGCTGTTTGTTCGCAAAACCTATTCTGCCTACGAAAAACATTTTGGAGCCATTTCTGACCGTTACATTTTCAAAACATGTAATACGGGCTATGAAATTTGGTATATTACATTTTAGTATTTTAAATTACGTTGTATATATTTTTCATATGCTTCCAATTTTTGTTATGGTGGTTGGAAAAAACCAAAACATACTTATTATTTAAATTCTAGCTATTGAAATACAGAACCAAATGACACAACAATACTATTTTGTTTATCAAATACGTAAACAGCCAAATGAATTTAAATATCCTTCTTTGTGAAAATTGTTTAGCAGAAAAGCAATGTTCCAAATACCATATTTTGCAAGCATGTTACGTCGACCGCTGACCCTGGTACGCCTGAAGCTCTCTATGTAGTGAACGTTGGCATTAAGTATCAAACTTTCTCCACCATTTGGATACTTGAAGATGATACTAAAAGAAGTTAATACTAAAAACGTACGGAATAACGGTTGAGACGTTACCTAGTGGGGTCCGGAAGCCTCCCGGGCAAAATTGTATCACGTAAATATTCAATTTCGTATCTCCTGTTTAGGAATTTGCTTTTCATAACAACTGTATTCTGGCGTTAAACCGTGAGAAGAGAAATCCAGCAAATTTTGCGTCAAATGAGCCCATCATGGATCCGTTGTCACGTGCAGTCTTCAAGAATTGTATGAGCAGAATTTGGTCAACTGCTATTATATTTGTCGTAGAGGTGGGCACCACGCGTATCACTTGTCATATATTCGCATTTTCCCAAGTCATTGCCGGCAAGCATTTCACCGACCTCGTAAGAATGAAACGTCCGAGTGAAAATTAACATCTTCATCTCGAACCGATTTCTGTGACCAGTGACAAGCATAAAATATTTATCAAAATCAATCCGTTACTCAACGTAATATACAAACCAACTTTTTATATACAGCATGTCATGTCAGATTGCGTCCAGTTTTGATCATGAATGCAGAAGGTCTGCAGTACAATCCTCTCATTGAAGAATGATATGTATCAAGAAAAATATCGAGCTTTTCTTATTGCTTATTTAAAAAATGTTTTGCCCCTACAATTTATCGAACCAACTTTCTTCCTAAACATCTGATGTTACATTGAAATATATCGGCAACAGTGTCCGCGTGCCTAAACCTGGAACGTAGACATTTTTATAGGTAGTTAACAACAGAAGTCAACAGCCCGGTCGGGCGGGCAGTGAATTTAAACCTCTCTCTTTACGCTCACTTGATTGTTGAGCAAAGACTTTATCCACTGCGCAGCCTCTTCCGCTAACGAGACGGTCGCTTTCGATCTATTTGGAGATTTTCGGGTTGAAAGTGTCGGCTAGCGTAAAGGCAGTCCTTTAGAAGAAGGCACTATTCCCTATTGATGATCTCCCTAAAAAGAAAGTTCTTAAATCTCTTATAACTATACCAATATGCCCAGTAGTAACAGTATTGGGGCTGGTTTGCCACATTTTCGAGGTTTATTGGATTCAGATTTATAGCATCGATAGAGGTGATTTGAAAAGGTAGGAAGTCATTTCTTTAAAGTGCTTTTCAACAACAGGTTGAAGAAAACCTTGTGAGCCAGGATATTTAAACTCGCATTGACTGGAACTTCGATTCTACATAATGGCATAGGACGCAATAACGTTTGTGTATTACTTCCACGGCTAGTGAGATCTTAATCGAGGTTGTCTGGTTTTAGATCGTGGAATATCAGTGCAAGTAACGTTGATGATCCAAATAGACGACTTTTTCTCCAACACTTTAGAAGTTCTTCAGGAGTCCATGACAAGAGCTTGAGGATTGCTCTTCATCAATTTCAATGATGTACGATACCTATATTCTCTTAAGGGTCAGGAAACTTAAATTGCAATGATCCAGAGGAAATCAGTAACAAAATTAGAAAGTTTCAAGACAAAAATAACGGTACATGTTTCGGCAACATAATCCTCATGCCCATGGACACCAAAGATCCTCTTGGGTAGGCTGACCTCAAGCGAATGCACCGTCTGTCTTATTTTTGGCTACTCATAGATCATGGGTGTCAGCTCTGTTTTTACAAGGGATGGGCCGGTGGGGCTTTGTTCAGGGCTTTCCGGAGGGCAAATACTTCCGTTAACACTCTTTGCGAACGTCCATGTCGCAGACCGTAAATCGACGTCTCTATATACATTCCACATCATATGATACAATATTCGGTAAATACAATCTCACTTGAAAGCTTTCCTCAAGTCTTGAATAGAAGCGTACGTTGAGACACATCCACACATAGCAGCAATGACAATAATTTCGATGTGAAGAACTCGGATGTAAAACGGACTGTCTCTGCGTAACTTTAGGTAAAACACACATGGTAGAATGAAAGTGAGCATCGTGACGGTTGTAGCTCCGAGAAGTTCGAGAATAGGTCCAAAATGAGGCACGGCTTCAGCAATGCCAAGAACGATTAGAACGACTGAGGTCCGTATAGCCACTCGTTTCCATCCAAATTCTAAAAAAAACAAAAAAAACAGATAAAATAAGCAGATACATCTTAAACTAATATAAATAATCAAAGCGAAGATTTTAGATTTTCAAAGAGATGGTGTCAGACAAGGTTTTTATTTTGATCGCCCTCCTTATCATCTGTTATGAATGTTGGTATCTCCCTAGTTCTCAACTCATTAATGGCCACAGGTCACCAGGTCAATTAAAAGAACATCATGGATTATTCAACCTTTGAGTAGGAACAAAGCAAGTGTATAGCTAAGTCTTTTATCTCGAATTTATCTCTTTAAAACAGAATCTCGAAAAGTGATTTTCATTAATTGCAAGGTAACATTTAGATACGCAATACGTTTTTCCAAACATAGTTTCTGGGAATGCTCATTTTGTTGCGAAATGTATGTTTAAAAAACTTTGAAATAATGTAGCAAAACATCTACTATTTTCCACTGCAAGCGAATTCCTTTTTATATTTGTCTTGCAGTAAGAGGGATGGAGAGGAAATTCTTTGCAGCAGAATAGAAAGTATCGTTTGTTTAGCTCCAATACACACGAAAAGTCAAGCCATTTTAGCTTGTGAGGGCCAGTAATGCGCACAGATAAATGATTCAAAACCCAGTCGCATAATTAGTGCTAGAGAGTAGTAATAAGCCAATTGTAACGTTATTATCGGACATGGTAATCTGCATTTCAATCTTAAAGTTATAAAAGTGTGATGATGCAAAGCTTTAAAATGAATTTAGCGCTATACTTAACTATTTGTAGTATCCAATTAGCGAATTTACTGTAGACAAAAATCGCCAAGGCCCCTTACCGACGCCCCTTTCTCAAATGTCTTGATCCGGCCCTGACAACAAGCATAAACATTCACTCTCACATATTGAGATTGATACAAATAGTAATAAAAATTTAACTGCATGTGATGCCAAATTGTGGTAACTACAACTCACAGTGCTGCAAAACGTATTACTATAATCGTTTTGAAAACCAATATTTACATTATCATCAGAAATAAAGGAGTAAATATTGATGTTTATATCAATATATAATACTTGGTCTTTCCTTAATTCCTCGATGGCAGTGAGCGGGGCACTATCCTAAGTAAACAGAGAAGGCAACTACACATACAGGGTAGTGTGGGATATGTAATTGTCGCCATTGCCCAGAAATAACTCAAGATTCCCCCCTACCACCCCGTATGACCGCTTCTCATAGACTGAGCAAGTAATACTCAACGAAAACAAAAACTTGCCTCTAACAATAGCTAGCCATATAAACAATTATCTGCTCATGTTTTGGATTCCACGTTCCAGATAAACAGTGATCAAGTCGACTGAAACTAGCCTAAATAAACAGAAAATGCTACTGAATAGGCTTACTAATACACGAAGGGTCAAGCCCCATGTTTTTTAGTTTACCAGCTTAGAACACACACTACACTAACCCTTGCGCAAACGCAGATAAGCCATCTTTGCATTAGTGAAAGTGCGGACAAATTATGTCGAAAGACTTGAGCTCTCCTTCTCATATGTGAATCGTGTGTTGAGTTTTCTAGCGCATGCTTGGATAGGCCCAGGTTTTCCGTATTTTCATTTTGACAAAGTTAACTGACTCTCGTTCCAAAATGTATTTTTGTGTCGAAATTTACATACAAAAAAAGCAAAATACAGACCTATAATGAACATCGTATCATAACTTACCTTTTGGTGCTCTGAGGTATTCCTCTACTTGCTGAAATATTGGATTGAGGGTCACAACGTACGTAAACAGCAGATGTGCGGTTAAGACAGCTTCAGCTCCAATGACCAAACCAGGGTGAGATTTGTGTTTCTTCATACTTGAAAGAACATTACTATTAATATCGCTGCCGTAAGTCAAATAAGCAATACATCCAGTCGGGATGTACATTAAGAGTACAACAGAAAACGCGGTGATGGCAGCTTTAGGGAAGTCCTTTGGTCTCTTCATATCTGTTTGGAATGAAGGAAACACTGCTGCTCCGCCAAAAGTAAACAACATCGTTGCAAAGCCACTGAAAAACGACTCAACTCCTACTTCATCGCGAGGAACTTTGCTTAAATCAGATGGCAGATCGATAATAGACTTGATAATGATGAGGATGCAAGCTGCTGCTGTAAACAAACTTGCACATAAGGCCAGTGGCCAGATATCCTTGGGTGAAGCCAAGAAGTTGAACGGGAGTAAACACGCGCAGCAGATCAAAATCCAGATCCTAAACTCCTGCGTTTCTGGGATGTCTCCCAATTTTACGTTTACCAAACTCGATATATTTTGGGCGGATATAAGTAAAAATACAACACATACTCCAAACAACGTGACCAACACACACACTTCTACTAGTCTTTTAGCTGGATTTCCATAGCTCTCAAATCCGATAGCTGGGTAAGGATCCCTAACGTGAGATTTGTAAGCAATAACTCTGTTTCTTATCAGGACCCAACATTCCCCAAGTCGGATCCCACAGTATAAAGATACCAAACAACAGAGAATCAACATAGCCACTCCACTCCATCCAGTGTTGAGCATGGCTTTCGGTAATGCTAGCACTCCACTGCCTGCCATTTGTCCGATGACAAGTAAAGCACAAGTTGCTATTGTTAAACCTTTTCTTGGAATGATGACATCCGCGAACGATGCCAGAGATTCGCTATCGTGGAATTTGGCCGTGTTGCTACAGTTGTCCCCGAAGCCAGCTTCAAACAAGTCGGCAGCGCGGACAACTTCGTTTCTTTGCATTTCCTCCATCATCTTGAAAACGTTCGATGACCACGAATGTGGCAACAAGAAGCCAGTGTTACACACAGGTAGCTCAGATATCAAGAACTTAGTTTGTTAAATACAAGCTAAGTAAATATCAGATTACGTGATATCTAAGTCTAACGTACATTAATTGTAACTCTCCTGCGATTCTAAAGTTGCACAATTGCGTTCTCATATTTCATTCTCTTCAAAGGCATGCCTACAGAGCTTCGTAAATGCATATATAATTACGAAGAAGATGCATATAAAGGAAAGTTGAAACAGCAATAATCCGTATCTCTAGTCCAGTTCGACTCTTCTTTATCAACTCAAAAGAGCTGATTCATATTTGCGACGAATCAGATACCAAATTGATGTAGGCATAAAATTAGCTATCAAAACCGAGTTGATAAAACGTCAGTCGGATGATTTGGCTTTGATGTGTTTGGATTCATGTGCATAAGGTCCATAAAGTGACGATGTTCTTCTGTATGACCGATTAAACTTTTCAGACATATTTTTTGTCACGTTTTTGTCATTTGTTAGTCTATCAGACATTGTCTATAGATTGAATAGCGGTTTCGTAGGACTAGGGTCGTTAGATAGGCGCGCTGGTTTGTTGAATATAATAAGATTTAATGTTCAAGGCGTGAATTTTGGACCTTTGAGCATACAAAGTGACACTTAATGTTACATGAATGAGCTTTGTAGACAATGTAGACAATAGTGTTTTTGAGTTAGAATATTATTGGTTTTGACAGAAATGCCAAGCTCACTTCTTTTGCATAGAAATATACAATGTAAATGTTTAAGGAGAAAAAATATTACAAAAGGAGTCACCGTGTGGATAGATTTGTCTCCCAAGTTTTGTTTGAGATCAAAGAGTTAGGCTAAGCGTAGAGACTCCACAGGTCATTTAAAAGTGAGAACGATAAATGGGCTTCTCGGCCTTTGGACAAGAAATAAGTGCAGGATCTATTCTGATAGATTTCAGATTTTTACCATGATCTGTGAAAGGCGGTTCTACTGGGCAATTGAGCCTGAGACTTACTTCTCTGCCCGGTAGCAGGGGCGGCGCCCTTGGACGCCCCGACTGCCCTTTATTTATTAGTTGTAATATTTAATGTTTTTATAGTTTGGAAGGATGTGGTGTAGTATGTGTTCTAATAGACTAGACATTCCCCCATGATCTGTGAGAGGCGGTTCAACTTAGCGCTTGGCCTCAGTTGCTTGCTTCACACGGCTTGCTTCTCTGCCCGGTAGCCAAAATTATGGGGCGCTGCCCTTGGAGGCTCCAGTTGCCCTTTATATATGAGTTAGCCTGTTTGGTAGTTTTTCTGTTTATTTAGGGTACTTTCAAAATCGGGTCCACTGCTCAGCAGGTGCCTTTGATTGAGAGATTATCATTCCGTGGTGAGTCTTGAGCAAAACCTTAAACACATTAGATAGAGTTACATTAACTATCGATTTTAAGGGTTTCAACACAATTTATGAAGCCAATGTTAATGCAAAAGACAGTTTTAGTTGACAGGTCAATCTCTACGTACAATAAGATTGATCTAAAAAATTTACAAGACCTATAAGTGAGTCTATCATTGCTTTGTATAAATCTTAAGGTACTACGCTCTTTTCGCAAGTGGTTATGTCCGAGGGTCAAACAGTCCCTAAGTAAAAGAAGGCATAAAACTCCTGCATCGTAATGATGCGATGCTTATTGCATAGGACAATGGTATGCAACGGTTTGCATCAGCAGACTCTTTGAAATTTGAAATAAATCACAAATCTATAAACAACATAGTAAACAAAGCTTTATATGAAATTATAAGGGTTAAATTAGCAACCTCTCCGATGATGAAATCTTGTATACTAAATTTATTGTTTATGGGAGAGTTGAAAAAAGTATTGTATTTATTGAGAGGGAGGAAATCAATCTGTGTTTTTGATAGGGTCGGGGGTCCTGTTTATTCTATTTAAATTAGACGTGTTGTATTTTTATCAGTCATACATGCCTGATATGTGCAAATGTTGGAATATATTTCGTTTACGTTTATTGGAAAAGTTAATTGCGAGTTTAAAAATTATCGTAGTATTTTAGCTCAAGAAGTCGGGTATCTGTAGCGATACGATAATTTCTTACGGCTAATAGCTTTACACTTGTCATCTATAACTTTGAACTCTTTTTAACTTTTCGTCGAGCTATCTACTTATAAATAACATGCATTCTGTTCAAGCCCTCATGACCAGGTATGGATATTATTTACAATATGAAATGGAACATCATTATAATTGACCCCTGTGGTGTTCACGTCATTAGTGCCAGTCCTCCCAATGTATATAAGCGCTATGTAATGACGTATTTAGGAGATTTATATGAGGAGGAGTTTATGTAAAGACATCATCTTTTTAGTTGTTAGTTAAAGATATACAGGAGTTCTCGCATATAG
>JAAAKM020002701.1:0-13179 GCA_010016025.2 Alatinidae sp. Z8VKAUB7J3 | reverse complement strand
AATTTAAGTTAAGTGTAAGTTAGTCTATTAAGTGCTGGCTCGGATACGTTCCACATCTTTTGAGTTTGCATCTATTTCCTAATTAATACGAGGTCATGGGGATACGGTTTTAATACTTGTAATTTTTATTGGGAATTTCTTTCAGTAGATTTTCAATAGAGTTTGGTTGTAGTTTATCAAATTTGGGAGTAACCTTAAGTTGCATACGCCTAAAAACCATGAATTTACGTATTTTTATATTTGTAACTGGTAGGACTCTATTTTGATAAATGAAGATTTCAGTTAAAGATTTTAGACAATGTAAGTGTCGAGGTTGGAATACTTATTGTCATTTGCAAAGTTTGCACCTTTACAGGATATGCACTAATTTCCTGTTAATGATTGATATTTTTAGGCCATTCCAAATGGATGATGAATGCCTACGTTCAAAAGTTTTTAGCTTGGAGAGAAGGGTGATAGAATTGGAAAGATTTTACTCGGAACTTGTACATACTGCCATCAAGGTTAGCAAGGAGTTTCCAGAACTTTCAGAAAATGCATTTCTCCGTGACCTTGGAAATCGCGCAACATCTCTAAGTAATCTCAACTCTGCGGACGTTAATGTACGTTCATTGATTAACAGCACCTCCGAGAATAGTTTAAGTAAAGAGAATACCATCACCAGGGAAGAAGAAGAAATGCTAAGCGACAGCTCTGAAGGAAGAGTTTCCAGATGCAAGCCAACAGTTAAGTCTGTTCCTACTTCATTCTGTAAAGTCAACAGTCCTTTGCAAAATTTTGATATGTATTGCAATGGAGGTATACATTGTGACAGAAGCGATCAACAGTTTTCTGCTACTACAAGAATGGCAAACTACGAGCAGTATTTACAATCTGACAACAATGAGTGCATCTCGACCCGTGCTCATCAACGGGAGAGTACTCCCAACCAAATTCCTGCCAAGGCATCAATAACAGCTCCTGTTATATCTACTGTACATCCAATTCTGCCCCAGGAAGATTCACGATTGAGTAGCTTTGCTTTTGGCAGTCGAGCAATATCTTACAAAGAAAACAGTCATCTTGACAATGAAATTCCAAGCCCATTACTTCTACAGTGTAAGTCGTCAGATATTAGTGACAAAAGCACTATGTTGGCCAAATGCCAAACTTCCTGCATTATTCCAAATCCTATGCTTTTCCCAGAGCCCTTCAAAACAGAAAGTGATATTACCGAGAAAAATTCTTTTCTTGATTCAGATAAAAGTGATATCTACAGTAAGGGCATGAACAGCAGAGACACAAGCAGGGAAACTGATACCTCAACCACATTTAAACAGATGAACAAGAATGTAGGAAAGCCTCAAAGACGTTACCTTTCTCCTCCCAATTCAAAATTTGAAAGTTGCTTCGAGGAGCATGTTGACTATAAAGACACAGAACATATGTACTGGTTTTTAAAAGAACCTTCATTTGGCATTGGAATGCCGCAAAATCCAGGTCACCGGGCAATAACTTCACACGCTATCAGGCAAGCAAATCCATTAAAAGCAGGTGACCTGACTTTCAAAACGACTGTAAAGAAACATCAAACTTATGATCTTGCTTTCCTCGGATATTGTTACAACCAAAATCAAAATCTTCACCATTTTACTCGTAATGCCAATGCATACCTGTCTGATCCTCAGGCCTACTTGTTACCTCGTAAAATTAATGGGCGACGAGTAAATGGCTTAGATATTATTGATATGTGGGAAAACGGATATTTTAAAATGCCTCCGTTGAAGTACTGGAGACCTGCCGACAAGACTCAACAGCAAAGCAAAGTTTCACGTTGGAAGAAAATTTATTCTATTTACAAGAACTACTGTAAGGGGAAACGCGACCTCTTTATCAAACTGTTTTCCAACAACAGTAATACGTTATTGTCTGTTGCAGCCATAATACAGAAATATGACAAAATGGTGGAAAGGAAAAGGAGAAGGGCTCAGTCAACGAATGAATCATGAAGCAATAAACTCACATGTTCATCATAAATAACAACACACCATATTTCTACAATCCAGCGAACTTTACAAAGACGCTGGTATAGAAAACATAGCGTCGCTGTGTGATATTTAGTAGCTGGTGCGAGTAGAAACCTTTTTTAAATACTGTTTGTTGATACTTTACTCATTCTTTGTCTTGATTGTTGCAAAGGCAAGATCTCTGGTTTTACAGTAATGGTAGATAATACCTTGTGGCAAGCATCAATTACGATTGTATTATGTAAAAGAAAGAAGGTAGGGGTTTTCAGAGAATACTGTTAATTGCTTGTATTCAGAGCGAGACGAGTTCCTATGGAAACAGGCATTGCTTCTTTCAATAGTCTGCACATTGTGAAATACATTGATACTTCTCCGTTGTTGTGAAGTGGGTGAAATGTTGAATATTAAGATGTGAGCGCAACATATTTGTGGAGACAGCAGTCTATTACTTTATTTTGTCTGAGTACTTAACATCTCTCCATCTATAAGCATAGATTATAGGTTAATTAATCTATTTTGGGCAAGGAGTCATACGTTTGCGTGATGTCACGGCGCAATTTCAGGGCAGTGAAGTTACTTAAGCTGTCTTACTTGAAAGTGCATGCAACGTCACGCAGAGAATATGCAAGTATATGGTGACGGTAGCAGGGAGAGCCCGGTGTCTAAATTCAAGGATATGCAAACATAGTCCATATAATAGGGAGGAAAGGCCACAATACATCTGATTACTAAGACGTGGAGCATTATGTCCCTTGACTACCTTTCCGTTCAGTATACAATCACTTATCACAAAATGCGTTTTGCTTTATGAACCTTTCAAATTGTCTCTTAAACGACAGGCATATGCAGAATCAACTGTTGAAATATTAAAAACATATTAAAACTCTGGTTGCTTCCTTGCCTCTGTTTCTATTATCTTTGCAATCAAAGCATATCCTCATTGTTCGGATGCATTGAATTATCTTGAAGGCAACGAAAGCCGCCCTTACGTTTTAGTAATTTTGTACTGTCTTTGTTCTGTTTGTGCAAATAATATTCATGTTTCAAGGAAGAAAAGAGGGGCAACTGGAAGTTATTTGATAGCAGTAGTTGCGGATCGGAACAAAATTAACTTAACGCTAGAAAATTTTGGCCGCCGAAAGCAGGGGAAAGAAGATCCTGGCCTTCGATGAAATAGTTGAAAGAATATCGAGACAGAAACTCAGGCGTAAAGATTAATATTAATATTGAATACATAAACTGAGGCAGTGACTCATTATCATCATTAACCATAGTCTTTGGCAGACCGTTGGTGCACCCACGACGTGACATTTCCCCCTCCATTCCATACATGATACTGCTTTCTTTGACGTTACCTTCAATCTCCAGACCACTCCATTGTTGAATATCATCAAACCAGATTCTTTGAGGCCTTCCTCTCGGGGCTGTACACATTTGACCGTTTCCTGTACTAATGATTTGGTGGTTTTGCCTGCCCTGATTTGATGTCCATAATATTTGAGCTTTCTTTTCAACATTTTCTTTCTCTTCAGCGTCTCCCCTAGTTTGCGCAGAGGATGTGATTATATCAAACTCGCTGAAACAACATAGTTGAAGTAGGCTTTTAGTACGCAAAGAAGGCTTCTTTATCAGAAATCAATAAAGTAAGGCTCAGGAAGATGTAAATTACTAAATATATTTTTACTCCAAAATCTTATCCTTTTACAAAGAGTAGCGGATTTAGGTAAAGCTATTGCACGAGTCAGACAGTTGCGACAAAGTAGCAAAAGGCATTGAAGGTCCGATACGTGCCGTGGCAAACCCTATTTTAACGACTTAGTTTAAACGTTAATCATAAATCTAATAGGAAAAATTATATTTCCATGAAAGGTCGCCTCATTTATCAAAAAGTCCATTAAAAGCAAACTAAGTCATTAAAGTGTTGGTTTCTTGACTTATTGATTTTTGGTTCTGATTCAGATTAGGTTGTGTGGCTTATCATCAGCCCGAGCTCTGCATCCGTTTTCTAAGCGATTACGATGTTAACCTTTTCGGAAAGTCACGTTACTTTCTTGTCTCCTGGACTCTACATACCTTTTAGATTTGGGTTGTTGTCACTATAAAGAAAAGAAAGTAAACATTATAGTTTGCTCAGAAAATAAAGAAAGGTGACCGTAATCCATTGTCTGTCGCCGCTGTTTTCATGCACCACAGAATCAGGGTGCGATAAAGTTTTGGTCAAGACAGACATCGGAAAACAAAACATTTTTGCTACCTTTTCTTAATATAAATAATCATCTATCTCTATACAATTAGAAACCTGATGTTGGTATAGTTCTCAAGTTCTAAATACGTGGTGATAATTGCTACTTTTACATCAACTCTTCATCTTAAGACCAATTGGTATTTCTCTCTTACTGTCTCTTAAGAATATAATCTGAAGATATATCAATAAATCTGAAAATAAAGACTTCTCTCTTAAGAATTTCTTTGTATCTTAAATGAATGTTTTCTAAATCCCCAGATGTTCCTTTCACCATCAATATTCCTTCCTGTAAAGAATACAAAAAGAACAATTATGCAAGATGATACGTCTACTAGTACAGACAATCATAGCTGAGTATCTTAAATAAATTGACTGTTAGGTTAACTCTTATGATGTGCTTAATCCCTGTGATCAACGTTTCTATGCATTTAATTTTCGATCAAAACAAAGTTAACGATTAATATTATCACTTGATTAAGAAAAGCAAAGAACAGGACAGATAAAACGAGAATGTTGCATTATTGAAATACAAAAAAATGCCTATACTAAACTTCGGTTCGTTTCTAGATTGCTTCTAAATATCCTATAGGGACAGTCTTGCTCAGAACAAATGTTCCATAAGTATAAATCATAAACATGCAGGTAATACATGTTTCAAGTGATTCATAGTACGAGAGCTATGATTTCTTTACAAAAGCGATTTGTGACTTGTTCACGTTTTTTGAGACATCGAATCATTTATGAATCCACTGGTAGAGTATTTAAGGGCTTCTAATCGGCTGGTAGTCAATAAACCTGTACATGAGCTGTATACGACTCTTCGAGGAGTTAAAAAAGCCTTTACAAATGCAGTTAGCTAATAACCTCAGTGTATAGGACACTGAAAGTAAGAAAGGTCACTAGAAGAGAATGTTAAACTCAGTAACAATGTATCAGTTATAATTATTCAAGAATAAAAAACTTTATTTCATATAAAGTTTGATAGGAGCTTTTAGAATTCTCAAAAAATACAATTGAATCTCAAAACCACTTGCAAACAACTATTACCAGTGATCATGAAAACATCTCCATGTGTCTTTTCTTACAGTTTTTTCTCTTGTTAAGTCCCTTTTAGGCACAAAAAAATAAGATTTATCATCTAAATATAACATATACCACCTAAAAGTTTAAGTTCATAATACCGTCTTCTTACAACGGCGGTTTTACTTTATAACATATAAATTCCAATTTGTTCATTGCTTACTTATTAGAGTGCCTTTATGCCAATGCTGTCTTCTCTCAGTTGTCTACGGAGGAATAAAGACATTGAGATCTTGATAAAATTGGTTTCTGTTCAAGCCTGCCCCTCAAATTAAGCCGTTGTAGATAATGTATTTCCATAATCATCTTACAAATTTTTCAAATATTTTATCAGCACGTTCCCTCTATTTCAGTAATTAACCCTGATTTTTATTATGTGCACGGATATCGATAATTGTTAAAGTGTGTGCAGGGAGAGGGCAAAGATTACAGAACCTCGGCATTACTGGTGTTCCTGCATGTAAGTTTACTATTAGCATCCTTTGTACCCTCTGCATCTTTTTAGAAAGATTCAACACCTCCTGTTACAGATTGTACCTTTTTTTTGCACAAAGGGGAATGGACAAAATACATCTACTTGTAGGAACAATACCAAAGTTGTTAGAAACATTGTGTCTCTAGTAAAATAAACTCTTTTGAGAGTTAAAATGTGTGATTGCAAAATGTTTCCTACAAAATTGCAAGTTCTATTCTTGTAGACCGTAAACTTTCGTGCTGTCCAAAAATGGGGCAAAAGATATAATACCTCAGCTGTTCAAAAATTGAAGGAAGCATCTCCTTCGCACTTCACTAATTGACCCCCCTGATTAAGGGCTAAGCTGTTTACTTCGTGTGATCACGTTAAAGGAACCGTATGTCTTTGCAGAGGTAATCATTTAAAAAGTCGTATTCTTCATAGTGTTTGAAGTTAGAGAAATCAAATTTCTATACATACATAATGAGGTGGAATCCTGTACAATGTCTTCGGTTCCCATACAATATACGCCGAAAAGTTAAAGGCCGGACACTTTCATAACTACACATCGTTTAAGTAGACAACCATTTGTATTTTGTAAGTAGGGGTTGGCGCAGATGTTAATTGTTGAACAACTGGTTTATTATCCAAACAGGAAATCCACGATTCGCCCAACATAACAGAGGTAGTTTTCCCATCAATCACGTTTGCTTGTTCGGATTCCGAGAAACTCATTGTCTGTTGCACTATAAGAAGTAAGCAACTTTGTAAACAAATCATCTGGAAAAAATCTCTCTGTTTCCCTCTTTAGAGGCTTTAAAATGCAAGATATTCTCAATGGCACTTACAAAACAGGCATAGTTACGTAAGTCAAGAGTCATGCTGTTTGGTAGTTTGACGGATGGTGACAAAGGTCAAACAAAGAGGTCTACGAGCAAGAGAATTGCATCAGCTCAAGGCAGCAGACAAATATCAGGCGAGATTCAGACTGTAGAATATTGGATTGCAATGTCCAAAGTTCTACCATACATAATGAAAAACTCTAAGGATGGCATGATTTCAGATTAATTTATCCAATATTTTTTTGCGGCAAAATAATAGCTTCACGTGATTGTATATTGCATTCAATACATAAAAACTCCACCATAGTGCACATGACGTTAGGCGTCAATTTTATGCGTTAAGCAATGCGCCATGTTTGACAAGATAGGAGTCATGTTGAAAGGTGAAGGTAGAAGGGCGGGATACAGAGATTCCGTAACAACTTCATAAATAGCATTGCAATTCACGACTAACGCTTATTGTGATGTTATCATTAGATGTAGGATTCTCACATTATTAATGGACCTTTAAGTTTTAAACTCATTCTTGTGATGTGATTTTGTGATCTATATAGCCAGCAGCCCTTCTGTATTCTGTCTAAAATTGTTCTCAAAACTAATGAATGATTAAATACATTTGTTTGAAATTGTTGATAGTGTGTACCTTTCCGATCCTTCATAATCGAAGCTCTGCACGTACGTGTAACAACCCCGGGTATTTACCTATGACATTGTTACTTAGAACCTGTAATAATGTTAAGTTTATTGGCAATTTAGTTTATCAATTAAAAATATGACACAATGTATTACAATTTAAATATACTGAGCAATAAAAGCGCTGAACAAAGTCCTTTTTCGCTTTTGAAAACCTTTCCACTGGCATATAAAGAATGCATACACATACATGGGGAGCTGTGTGATGTCATACGGTCCATTACGGACACTTAAAGAAACATCTGTACCAGCTGTGCTTGTTAGACTTTAAAGCCATTAATTTGTTGATATGTGGTAAAGTAGAGCTTACCAAAAGTCATTGAATGCAATAGGGAAGACTACAATGTTAAGATTGCATTTAAATTAAGATCGATCGATTACATGGCTCTCTAGGGATGGCCAGAAACTGCCAACTAAAATGCCTTAAACATACATTTATGTCTTTTATAAAATATATTTTGCTTTGCAAAATAATGGATGGGCCATCCTCTCCTGCCCCCCTCCCCCTGTTTAACTACCTCTAAAAAATTATCAGGTTTACACTGATCGTTTATAGCACCCGCTATTTTTATCCTTCAAAATTCCTGAAGAATGTGTCAACCTTGTATAATCTATCTAAATCCAAAACTATGTGAACTATCTTCTGTTGTAGTCTTCAAACTCCGGTGAAGTAAGAATTATGAAACAATGAAAGCAATATTCGGTTCGTGGTTTAGGCCTAGTTCTTAAGAAACAAAATTAAGTAAGTCTGTTAGAAATCTACTTTATTCTTATGAGTACCAATGAAACAAAGTCATACGCCCATGATTGATCAAGAGGTTAGTATTTTGAATTTACAACGTACTTGTTTGTCCAATGGTTAAACTAAAAGGCACGTAATAAATAATGGACGAAGAATACAGTTAACAAGCAATATTCTCTGATAAGTATGGGGAAAAATACTTGTTTGTGAATAAAAACATACTGTGTTATGCAAATGGGTCCTTGATATCTACATCAGATAAACTTCAATCTAAACAATATTTAGTTTGAAAAAAACAGGAAAAATCTAAAATACTTTGGTATTATGAAAAAAACAAAGTATGTATGAACAACATTAATGATAGAGATAATGGAAACCACTGACTGTATACTTTTTATTTATTTCCATGGTTTCCTTGGTCCCCAGTTTATACAGTGGATAAAAGGGCCCGTTGAAGAATTCTCTTCTCTTGCTCTAAAGAGAAAACGTACTGCCTCACTGACTTACAGCATCGAGTGTGGTTGGGTTTAAGCTAACAATAAGATAACATCTGACCCCTAGCACCACTAGACTCATTAACTCTTCCACAAATGAACTCATCTTAAGTTTGTTTCTTTGTTTGTACACTTACAATGTACGTACTCATAATACTGAAATGATATTGGCTTTAAAAATTTTTGCGACATCTCTCGTTAAACTAATCACATATTACCAACATTTTCTATTAAATGTACATAGGGGCAGCAGAAATCGTGATTTAAATGCATCAGATATGGTTGGTGAATTCTTTCGATGTGCTCAGGGACAGACTGAGTTGATGCTAGTACAGATTTACACGATGCAAAGTGAATGTAGATTAAACAGAAAAAATAACAGTTCATATTTTGGTTGAAGGGCAGCTTTGATTTTCTATTCATATCATGTTCAAAAGAGTTTCTTGTTAGAATCATTCTTCATTTCGGGTTAAACATTAGGTATTCCTCTATTGGGGATTTACGACCTTGATACCCAAGGATGATGGTATCCTGAAAAGAAGACTGTTCTTATACGTCTTGCATAATATACCTATATTGAGCCAGAACCTGGTGTTATCAGGTTCACATGGCAGTGCTTTTCACGTATAATCATGCATCAGCTTACAAATTAGAGGGTCGAAAATGTTAAGGTTTAACAATATTCTAAAAGAATTAATTTCACACTACTTAAAGAAGTGTCCAATTGCTGAGGTGGTCATATTTTCTGTGCTCCAATTATGAAAGAGATTAAAGGAGCCAATTTAGGTTTCCTAGAACAAACGGAATACCATCAAGTGTACTGTCTAGTATTTGTTTCCAATAAATACTTGCAACAGCAACATAAGGGACTTGTACCACAAACGTGTATCTAATTCTAACTTTTTATTACAACTCTGAATAATAAACTTGGGTGAACAGATTGCGTAGAATTTGGAACTGATGCACGGCATCTCACGAAGAAAACGCAACTCAAGTGTGTCTCTCAAATCTCCTGTGAAAAAGAACAACAGTTTCGTATTTAATACTTTGTGACCATGTTAACCTTAAAAATATTTGCCACTGAGGGATCTAATGGTGAACCCGCAGTAACCATATACTGAAACCTATAGTTTTATATACTCAATTGTACTTTATCTGTAGTTCCCTCCAGAAATTGACTGAAGGATATCTCGGATGAAGATGGCCAAGACCAAACACAGTGAACACGAGCTTAAGCATGTAAAGAAAAGGAATTATCTAAATAAGAATTCAATAACATTAAAACTACAAAATGAATATATTTGATGTAAAGGGTAAATAAATACCTTATGAAGAGCACGAGCGACGAGTGGCAAAACCATACGCCCCTGACAGCATTGATTAGCAAGGATGCATAGCGTCGTATATTATTGGTGCGATATCCCAGGAAGATATGATTTGGCAGCTTTGTTTTAAGCGTCTTACAGAATATTTCAGTATGATCATGCATATAGCGAGTTTCATAGTTCAGAACGTGCCAGTATACAGTACCTGTCATACTGTCATCCATTTTCCTTAAATAATCAGCCTTTGTCATTACAATAGTACGTCATCATGTGTCCGGTCAAGTTGTGGGAACATCACGATTTTGCCTCAAGCAACACAGTTCCTAGAAAGGAAGGTGGTTATTACAGGATTGTTCACGTTACTTATAATTATGGGATGTCGAAACCAACTCTTTTTTGTTCCTGTTTATTACTTCGTCGTATTTGTAAAAACACAAACTGACGAATAGCAATCTTTGCAAATAACTCTACTTTTATCCATTCTAAGAATAGATAAAACCTTCAAAGCCATGTTTTACATCCTTTCTGCTTTCTGTAAAATTCACGTCCGGACTTTCATGATAAATTAACTACGGCCAAAAGGTTTGTATGGCATAACTTTAAATCTTTAGAAGCCCCATCATATTCATCGATGCAACCCCATCATAGATAACATTGCCTTATTTGATAAACACATGCAAGAGGAATGCGTTTGTGGTCATTCTTGGCAATGGAAAAGGCTTAAGACGTAAATAAATAATCTTTTTTTGACAGGGCATCGGTGTTTTGGATTTACTGAATGTGGTTCCCAGAGCTGCAAGGAGAACGCGCTTTTGCTAATACCCGAAACACAGTAACTATATCTATTTGGAGTGTCTGCACATGCCTGGTATTCAAGCAAATGTTGGCCGATTGATCGGTCTGTGTAAAGATCTACGTACTAAGCTTTACTTGCACAACTAGGTAATATCATCGAAACCGAACTACATATGCATGTCAAGGCATGTTGAGCAATTCTATCCTGCAAATCTGTGAGACACACGACATATATACTCGCTCGTATAGAGACATGGTAATTTTTAATAAGTACACAAGGGAGAATGATGTGTCATAGATATCAAAATATTACGCCCTTTTTAGGCTGGAGGTGATAATTTGTGAGTCGAAGATACATTTAGTCACAACTGTTGTATTTTTAACTTCAACATTTCGTATCTACGATACTCACAAAATAGTTTGGTACGTTACTGTACCGTATTCCTGACGAGCATACTTATACATCTTTGCCGATTTGAATAATGTAAGCTGCTTACACATGTCAATGCATAAATTAATGAGCTGGCAGTGTAAATTAAAAGTTTGAACACCAAATTGATCAGCACGTTCCCGCAATAATTTACAAGCGTAGCTCAGAAGCACTAACAAAATCACAGTGGCTATGTAAATCAAAATCTGTCATGGAGGAAAACCTAATAAATAAAACAGAATATGAGAAGAAATATAATTACCAATAACTAAATTAATAGGACACGGGACAGTCAAATTCGAAACATATATTTTTAAATAGGGCAAATCTGTGTAACTGAAATGAGTATGCACTTATGGTTGCTACTATCCACAACTTTTACTTTCTTTTCAAATAAACTCTTCAAACTGCCAATTATACCATCTGCCCCATTATACGTCTTAGTATAAAACAATAACTCACAATTGTTATAACTTTTATCGCTTATTTTTATGTCATGAATGTTGCATGTATCGTCAAAGACTCTAAAGAACAATAATGAGTTTCTTTACAGAATACAAAATATAGCCAAGAATATTTGATTCTTGCAAAGAGATTTTATGCAACGCAACAAGAAAATTAAAGAAAATGTGGCGCAGAAAAATAGGCGGGATATTTAGGGAGTGTACCTTTATAGAGTGTTCTACCCTTATTTAACGAAACAAAATTAGAATGTTTTGTCATGCTAAAGGAAAACCATAGCAACAGCTCTTATATTAAAAAACGTGCAGATTGTTCTGATCAATAACTCCTCCTATGTTGTATTTCATTGCATCTATTAAGAAACTAGCATTTGAAAGTTTTAGGAATGCACAATTAGGCTAGTGGTGTCTACAGTATCTTTAAATAGTTGAAAACAAGAAGGAAATTAGGTCTTTATCTATACTCAGAATGTTGGGCTATAAACATCTGTTTTTGGTCGATGGCAGTCAGAGGTATCACAAATGTTCACTTTCAATAGGCCGGTAGATTTGCTGGGCGAAAAATTTATTTTTGATTTTGTTATTAGTTAGGGACACCCATCAAGTAGTTTTGAATGCATGTTAGTACAGCGCTTCTTTGTTGTGATGACGATTTTACCGTACCGAGTGGTACTCAAGCTTACACTTTTCTCTTACCATAGTTTTGTTTTCCGTACGATCATACACCCTTACCTTTATTTTTGAGTCCTGGTGTTTTCATGGGCACGCGCTGCTTGTCCTCAATGAGATGCTAAGAACTCATTTTAACTTTGCAGGTTGAACGCTGAATAAACTCTGGCTGTGGAATTTGGTCCATAGGAGGTCTGATCTTTCAACCACAAATAATATTCCAGTCCCGCTGGAGCAAGGTGTTTCTAAAGCATATAAATTAACGGCAAACAATGTAAATTACAACTTGTAAATAAATTTTAAAACTATGCAAACTTGGTTGTTAGAAGAGATCGTATGACAAAAAGTAAATTTTATATAAGAGGGTTTCAATGTCATCAAAACTTTTAATAATTCTTTTAAATATAGTAACTTTCCTTATATCTTTAAATATTGAGTAATGGTATTAGTACTATTAGTAGTAGTGGTTAATGCTTTCGAAATATACACTGCTATTGTGAGACAACGATTGGAAGATGAACCTAACTTATGCTTTGTCTCTTTTATTTTTCTTGTCTGTGCTATGAAAGGTAAGTAAGAGGTATCAAAAAATTTAAATTTCTTTAAAAAGTAATTGTTATGTCACGTATGGCAATTTTATCACCAAAAAGGGTCCAAAAGTTAGAGAGAAGTTGATTTAAGTATAAAACTGGCGAATGTAATTGAAAACTTTTTCACATTAAGAATACTTTTTCGACCGGTTTAGGTCAGCATCATGTAGAGAAGAAACAGAAATAAATTAAAAGATCGCGTAAGTTCGTATGACCCTAAAAATAAAATAGCTAGGCCAGGGGCGATTCTACGGGGGGGGGCAACAGGGGCCATGGCCCCCCAGAATTTTGCTTGGCCCCTCGCTTGGCCCCCCCAGATATTTTTGAAATTTGGAAATGTATACTTGCTTTCT
>JAAAKM020002700.1:0-13179 GCA_010016025.2 Alatinidae sp. Z8VKAUB7J3 | reverse complement strand
CGTTCCCAGAGAAACACAAATCTAACGTTTCCATTGTTGTTCTTTCGATGTTTTCTTTTAAAGATGCAGCGGCAAGTCCTTTCGATCACAAAGATAGTATTACCAGGCAGTAGAACGTAGAAGTATTTCTTCTAATATTGACGCGTTTACGTGGGTGTAAATAACCTTTTATTATGTCTGATATACGGTCAAAGGAAGCCCTTAGCGCACGTTGCCATGGCTTCATACGAATTTTCATATTCGTATCCCTTTTGTAAATCATCATGATCGTTTCATGGCAAAGGTATATGATGCTGGAGATTTCCGAAATTTTCTACTTTGCCGAGATTACATTAGATGAGTAGAACAATGCCAGTACTTAAAAGACCAGTTTATTACTGGTACATTTTAAGCAGCACTTGTGCTTTTAAACGTAAATGGACGCGACATAGGCCAACGAATTGTCCAGAGTTAAATAACCATCTCATCTCCGTAATTAATAATGTATTGATAGCATGTCTGCACCAATAGCCGTCCTTGTCACATTGTTTGTAGGGTGAAGTGGAGTAAGGAGCGAATGTGTCATGCTGATCCACGCACAAGTCTAAGATCAACTTTCCTTCATAACTGTCTCTTGCATCCCACGACATCCACGCGTCCTATGTCGTCAATGGAGTAGTTTCTTAATCTGTACTCACAGGCTAAAAGAAATTCAGTGTTCGCAAAACAAGGTCACATCACATTTGCCTTAAAATATCTCCAATAGGATTACTCCGCGTATGAAGAACAAGTGCTGCAGGGTGTCTGACTCTGTCTTAAAACAGTTTAAAATATACGATGAGTGAGAAAGCCAGAAATATGTTTGATGTAAGGCCTTCCCTTTTTACAATCGAGAATGTCACATTTTACGTAAACAGAGGCAATAGAGATTGTAATCTGGATGCGGTTGTGCATTGAACAACAACCCACTCGCAATTACCAACAAAGAATAATAACTGTAGGTGTTAAATTAGGTTTGATTTGAGTAAGGGGAACGATCACGAAGCAGTTGTATTATTTTGATCATGAGACTTTTAAAACGCCCCCTTTAATTGAATAAAACGTTAGGCAATTGAAGTACTACACGTTCTCCACTTACCATAGGAAAGCACAAGAGGCAGGCTTATCCAAACAAACAAATAAGGTTACACTGATGATTTCTAACAGTCGACTGTTTTAACTTTGCCCCTCATAATTTCTGACCTTCCCGCCGTCAAGCGTTCGTTAATATTTAGAATCAAATTGGTACTGCAATATTTCGAGCAACGGCATATTCAGATTTACGCACGTGAGTGCTATCGTAGTCACAGCAATAAAAGAAACGTTGTATAAGGCCCTATTGTTTCAATTCATCCTGCCACTGTAGAAGGGAAGTCCTACTCGTCAGGTACCACATCATCAACAACTCCAAAAAGTCTTCATCCGTATGAGCACTGAAGCCTTTCATTACTTGATAGGTACTTTAGTAGCTCTTCGAGAATGTCTTGCTTTATTTGTCAGTACTCGCTTGCAGTTGCAGATAGTCATGCCATAGCTCCCAATTTGTAAGTTGACCTAAAATGAAACATTTTTAGATTTTGAACAAGTGGGAATAATTGTGATATGAGCAGTACGGTTTAGTTTACTGCGAAAAAAATGAGTGCACACAAACATGTCCCTATTGAATCTGCTGCAAAGAGGGGAGTTGCAGAGGATCTCCTAGAGCTGATTTCCTCCTTCCATCTTCAAAAAATCCAGTATTTTCCACTGCTCGGTCGAAAAGATTTGGCCGCTGAAAAGAGTCACAAAATGGCGACGGTTTACTTTAGGAATGAACAAAATCAGATCTCGTCCTGACAACAGGTGAGTGATACATCAGCAGAAGGATCATGAGCCCGAGGTAAATGGCCTGGGACAAGTAAAAGATTCATGTTTATTGTAGATGATCAATGTCTTTCTTCAATCTTGTGAAATATCAACTCAGCGTTCGGTAGGAATGAAAACTCTTCGCTCGGAGGGAAAACACTGATAAGCAGTAGTCATAATCCATAAATTAGATCGTTTAAAAATTTCCTTTAGTTAAATAAGGCTGAAGAAAATTTAAATCTGACAGCTCAAAAGTGAGCATTTTAGTAGTTTCAAATGACTTTGCGCCAATTTTAACTAATCCGAACCAAGTACAGTACATGAAAGTTACTACTTCGAAAGGATGGGTTTAAGGTCCCTCAACTACGGATGTGTCACTATCAGGCGCGTGACAAGCGGGGTTCAGGGAGTGCACGTCCTAGGGGCCTCGACCAGATTGTGATATCATGGGGGCCCCCAGCACTTCTATATAATTTTTTATTTTATGCGAAATTTGAAAAAAAAATTGACAAAAAGACAGCGAACTTTGGTCGTGATGGCATAAATGCGATTTTCATATTTATCAAAAAATTTCAGGAGGGCAAGAAGTGTCTAACGTCTTAAAATATATACTTTCTGTTGAAAGCTGTATGTTTTAAAAGGGTAAAACCGCCCTAAAAAGGGCTCCACATAGGGGTGTCTGGGCTATGAAATAGTCAAAATTGCAAAATTTTCCGGCCTCCCATGAAAGGCCTTACAACACCTCCAGACACCCCAGGTGTATAAACACTCATTATGCGAGTGGAGGCCGTCGCTTTGTACTAATTTGCCCTGGGGAATGGTGAAAGTGTCCTAGGGGCCCCAACTATCGTTGTTACGCGCCTGGTCACTATGTGTGGAAGAAAAAAGGATGGATCACTCACAAGCATAAGAGAGCTCGCTCAAATTTAGTTTGTGGAAAGCACCATTTCCAGTCATACTACAACTCAAAAGTAAGTCTTGAAATTGTATTACCTAGTGCGCATACTCACTAAACTAAAATATCGCTATAAAATAGTGAGTGAGGACTGAGGAGAGGAAAAAATTCAGTCAAACTTTTTATGATAGTACGATTAACGATAATGATTGCTAAATCTGTCAGGGGTTTATGGTAAATTTGAAAAGTACAGCTGACTCTCCTGTTTCTTTGAGCTTTGAAAAAACCCAATTTTAGTACCCTAAACAGCATAACATTGCTTTGGATCGCAAAAGGGAAATCCACTAGAGATATAAAACACTTATGAAGCTGAGGGGATGATGATAATCTGTGCCCCCTAAATCGACCCCGACTTTCAATTTCACTTTTCAGCTGTAGCTGATTTCAATATTTTCCCTTAAAGTTTCATTTTCGAGCGAAATAACCCTAACATCAACGGAACAGAAGCATGATTTCCAAAGTGTGGGGTAAGTTCTTGGAAAAGAGAATGGCTATTCATGCTTGGATAAGACAGATGATAAATGACTAACTGGTCCTATTTTTGCAACTTGATGCTGTGCGGTTATTCAAAGGAATAGCTAAAATTCATAATGAACAAAATCTACCTAGTGAGATTACCAGACAAAGTTTGGGGGAAAAGCTAGCGAGGCACCCTCTCCCTCCCTCCCCCTAGCTATGGCTCTGCTTAATGTGAAATCCATGGGCACAATGTACAATTCCACTCATGTACTCAAATCTCAACTTAAGATTTTTTTTCTATGTGACAGCGCTTTTCACCTTTGACGAGGCCAGTTAAGAAGTTCTATGTACCAGCTCCCTGTGGACAATGTGCCTGCTTGAAAAACACCATTGTCACGCGGTGTCTCATATTGTCTCCTGTCTCAGGAAATCAAAACCACCACGCTTTAGTTATGCTTTGGTGGGAAATCTGTTGGATCTCAGGTGAGTTTAGTAGAACCATCATGTCAGACACTAGTGCTTCATTGGATAAGTCGCCATACTTTTCTACTAACTACCGATGAGCGTGTGATAGACATCGTGCACCAGATTTGTTGAAAACTTTACTTTTCCAGCTGCCCGGAGTGGGCGAGTTACTACCAGTAGGCCTGCATGCCCACGCAGTAATCCTTTCTGAAAACTTATGTGAGTGGAAGGAGACAACTGTAAGACCTGTTTAGGACGCCAGTACTACAATTTTGTAACAGTTAACTTCGTATTTAGTGTTTGGTTGTTACAAAGCAGAGATTCAACCCAACTCGGACGTCTCTTGGGAAGGAGAACTGACTAATTACTTTGTGACAGTTGCACGACACTTCTCGAAAGATCACTAATCTTGGAGACAATTGTGGATATCTCAAATGCTGGTAAGGTGGCTTACATTTTCATCTTCTATTCCATTTGCGTAACAGAATGTTTACATATATGATACTTCTATCAGTTAAGCTGTAATCCTACTGTGCCATAATGTTCACTAGTTCTCGGGAAGAAAGATTTGGACAAGTTTTGTTTTGAACAGGGTTGAGTTTGGCGATTAACTCGTGTTGGCTCATCAGCAATTAGCGGCTGACGTCATAATACTTCATCGTTGGAGTAGTGTTCAGTAAGCATGGACTGATGATGATCAGTTTTGTTTTGATGCAAACACTTGCTTGGCAAAGTCGAGACAGGAACAGCAAGTCACCCAAATGGCTGGCTGATCAAATAGAAACCACATGATATTTCGACGTTCGCCATTTGTTATTTCTTGTGAATGGTACCATTGCCTATAACGCCCAGACCAAAGCTAATTTTGTCAGTCGTCATTTCCATTCATGTTTGAGCCTATCTATTACTCCATTGCTGCACGAAATGAAATGCTTCTTCAGTATCATTTGGTTCTTTTAGCCATAGAGGGAAAAGCTATTTGGTGCCCCGTCGTAAATGCGTGCTTTTAGATGCAAGTTAGTTGAGCACGTCATACCAGATGCAAGTCATGTAACAGGCGAGAAATTCCACGCGGAACCGGCCTGACATTGCTGCTTATTGAACGCATTTTTTGAAACACGAGGGGAAGCTATCCAGTAAGAAAATGTGCAAAACGCATATCCACCCTTCAGCTTACGCATTTAAAACACCTCCTGATAGCAGTTCTCAACCTGTGTGAATTGTCCTTTGCGATAAGAATGCGAAGTAGGGCCTGAAGCAAATCACCAGTTGTTTTTGTTTTGCGTGCCATTTCCCTCACAGTAGTTCGCAGCCAGCAAGCAGCTTAGCCCGGACATGAAGGTATCTTGAGCGGCGAGTCAAAACCCTTTACTATTACTATAACAAAGCCAAAGAACACCAAGTAATTCGTTCGTTTACTATAACATAAATTTGGTACTGAGCTGTACAGCGAGTCTTAAGTTACTACGACATTCTGTCAGACAGATGATGTCGTCAGCGCTTGAAGTAGCAATAAATTATGTGATAACTTCTACGATCTTCAAGGTTTACTTTCAGATTCTAGCGAGTTATTCTTGTTTTGTGGCTTTCAAGAATCTAATATACTGGTAACAGTCGGTTTCCCTGATATTTAGTAAGCTAATGGTTTACTCGTGTTAGTCAGTAGTGTCGAGTTATGACTTTTCGTTTCTGCTTATTAAGCTCAGATGATCAAGGGTGCAATGTGTGTGTGCATGTTGTGCAGAACCTCATTCGAAATGCAGACTATCATTACGATTAGTTTTGTATCAAGAACAGCTATTTTTTATTTATTGAGGACACATCGAAAGTTCTCTTTAACAGAATCTGGAATTCACAGCTTTGCGATCCAGTCAGTGCACATGTTCTCAATTATGCTGCTTCAACTTCTATAAACCTTCAGTTATGTGTCGTTCCGGATTGGATAGGCCTGTCTCGCTTCTATTTGTGGAAGAGCAAATTGCTAAAGCGATAGGTTTCCTAGAGAAGGATTGTCGTTTGTTAGTATGATTACAACCTCAACAACCTATTTCTGCCTCCACTCATTACTGTGTTTTGAATCTTATTGATTATAACACTGTCACGGCAGGCCATATGCAACGTTGGTTATTGTGCGCCAAACTCCATTGCTGATTTAGGAAGTTAAAAATACAATTAAGCACTTGTTTTGTAATTCATTGTGGCCGTTATTAGAACTGGTATTACGCAGTAACCGCCACAGAAACGAAGTATATTACAGTTTTTACGTAGACTCGTGGCAGTAATTCAAGTTTAGTTAAGTATCAGTATGGAGTTGCACGAGAATTGACATGTACCATGTTTCCAGTCTGCCATCATCAACGGCCCCCTGTAAGAATGCACTCTTGCGATTTATTATCATAAATTGCCATATGGCCGAGTATTACCTGTTGCTTAAAAACATAACAGAGCGTATTTCCAGGAAGTCTTTCATGCATCACGTTTCTATGCAAGTCAAAACAGGAACACGAGTAGAGCATTAAAAAGGCTTCCTTTTTGTTGAATTGTCATAGGTGCTACCTTTTGTGTGAGGCAACAAGTGGTTGAGCAAGTATCACTACATTTAGTGTGTATTGTGCTTTCATCCCGATTTCCCATAGGTCACATTGAGAGTAGCTTGCATTTAAACTATTGTTAAAAACATATCATTAGCAGTTACTACATTGTCACCAGGTTAACTTTAATACGAAATATCTAGCATTAGCTGATTTCAATTGTTCCAGGTAGATCTGCAGTGGGCTTTTTGCTGAAGGTACGAGTTAATTATAGAGCTGATTATATGAAATAAAAAAGTTTTGCTTTTACCTGATTCTATTTGATTGCTAATATAAGGATGTGGAAGGGGTTTCACTGCCAGCTATGTTTTATGTGAGAATGATACTAATATGGCAGGTGATGAGGTCAATGTAATTTGAATATAACATGCATCATTGTGGTCACCATAATTTGTATAACTTTCTTAGGTTAATTTCATGTATCCAATGCACCTTATCCTGAAGTGGCTCCTTCTTTTCTCCAGTCTTGACAATATGGTGTCTGATGATCTTGTCCCATTTTCTTTCTGGCCTCCTGGTATGCCTATTCCCAGGTCCTTCTGTTATGTTCACCTTAACTTCCAGAACATCTCCCTGTATTCTCAGTAAGTACTGTACTCTTCATATTAAGATCACCTTAACCTGCTCAGGCCCAACTTGCATGCACCAACTAATGAGCATATTTTCGTAAGATTTGTTTATAATGCTGGCACCCTGTAACACAATGATTAAACAATATATTAAGATTGTGTCAAACAGGGAAAGCAATTTATATCTTCAGTGAAAGAAGTGCCAGATCAGTCCAGGGGCAGTTGTAGTATGCCAAGTTCTGTAATAGAGCAGAATAAATATGTCTTAGAATGGGCTAAGAAAACGTTTTGAGTTATTTCTTGGTAAAGCACTCTGGGACAGGGTTGAATATAGAATGTAGATTTGGATTGTTACATGAACTCTGTGTTATCACAATATTAGCAAATCTTCCCATGCTAAGTCTCTGAAACATACCATGCATAGTAGCAAAATATACCTACATACAATGATTTATCTTGTAGTAGTATAAATACAACTCTAAAGTCTATAAGTGGTATGGGTCTCATGCTTGTATAATCCAGTGTGGAATTGAAGTGGTTTCCTGTATACAATTGGGTTTAGTTGACAAAAAGAGCCAAAGGGAAGTTGTCAAGGAGTAAAGAATTAGAAGCCTTCACTGTGCTTAATATTTATTTCGGAAATAAAGCAAAAAGAATCCTAGGACAAGCATTTGTCACATTAGCCTTAAGAAAGTTACTTAAATTATTCTCCATTGTAGTTCTTCCCCAAGGTTAGTTTAGCAGGGCTTGCTATGTGTAAAGAATGCAATAATGTGCGACACAGCATTGATCCAGCCCTCAAGGCTACTAATGTCTTTACTGGCATAGGCTTTGTGCCATATGGTGGATTTGACAGTGGTCTAGTCTTTCCTGCATCAGAATTTGGTAAATGTAACATATATATATATATATATATGTACATATGTAGCACTATATATTGTAAATTTATATTTTAACATTTGCAGCAACAGAATTTGGTGACATGTATCAATATACCATATATACATCAAAAATATTACAAGTGGTAATAAAGTAACAACTGGAAGTTTTCCCTGAACCTGGTATAAACCCCTTAAAAGCTGTCAAACGTGGTAATGAAAGATTGTAAAGCCGAGAATAAGTTGATTTGCTGAGACAGTCAGGTAGTATCTGAGATATAGGCCTATTGTAAGAAAATAGAAATGGAATGATAATGCTGACCAAGTTTAGAATTAAAGAACTCCACAAACAAATAAGTTATTTTTCCATATTTACAACCTTTTTATCCCCATTTATAATCTTATAGAAATGTGTAACTATATACATATCTGTTTGGAATTGATTTTCTCTTTATCAAACTGATATAAAACACCTTGAAAATTTATATATATATATATGCTACTTAAAGTACAAGGCCTGGCCTGTATTCAATGGTTCTCTTGGTTATTTTGTAGCATATTTGCAGGATATACTGTTAAACATATATTTAGAAGGATGAACAACAAGTATTGTGCATGACATGGTGCTTATATCAGCTTGCTTTGGTTGTCATGTTTTAAGGCCATTCAAAACTTTGTTATTAATACTCAGCAATTATATTATGGCGTCCAATTAGCTACTAAATGTCAGTTATTATTTGGTGGTAGCTTCCACTAGCAGGCCAGCAAGCAAGTTCTCACACCGAAGGTTAAAGAAGGTTCCATAGCTTTCATGGATGTCTTGTCATGTGAACCATTTTCAACTGTCTTTAGCAACAATTACTTGGAACTTATGTTTTTCTACAAAAACTTTCTGAGAAGGAGACATAATGTTGGCCTACTGCTGGAATTAGATGTTGTATTATTACAAAGTTCGATTCAGTGCAAGATGTGACAGTGAGGAGAACCACTCTTCAATATAGTTCTGAAATAACATATTGATGTGTAAGTTTTGGCACCTGCTTCATATGTGCATGTATATGAACATGTGTGATTACCACAGTTATTGGATGGGATGGGATGACATCTTACTCAAATAGTTAGTGTTTATCCCTTCTTCCATTTGCTGTGTTGGTTGTATCTTTAATGATCATCTTGATGTGTCCATAGTCATGCTTGACCTTCCCATGGCCAGATGTGATGTTGTATTGCTCAATAGTCAATGTTTTCCCCTTCTCCCACTTGCTGTGTGGGCTTATACCTTTCATATTCTCATTGCTATGTCAATGTTGATACTTTACCTTCCCTATGATATGGTTCTTAAAACTTTATTTGACAAGTAAGGACTCCCCCAAAAATGTAGGATAAGAATTGATGGGTCCTGCAACACCTTCTGCAGTTGCTACATCTCATTTTATTTACTACTTCACTTATTACTCGTAACCAATCAACTGCATACTGTGAGAAAGCCTGTTTCTCTGCCTGACTGAATTTCACTTTGTTTCTCTAAAAACACCACCAGCAATCTTTTAATTTTGTTGAAGAGTTCTGATATATAGTTGTTTGAAACTTGAAACAAACCAGTTCCTTGACACTTCTTATGAGTTAGCTGTGTTATACTAAAGGAGATACTTCTGTGTTGCTTGCATTGAGTTAAAATGTATCTCATAGTATTTTAGTCGCAGATATATTTATGTTAACAACCATCTGCTTCCTTCAGTTCCTTGCTTTTCAAAGCATTCCCATAATGCATTGAAGCATGATATATAAACAGTGAGGAAGCTGAGTCAGCATATGCAAAATTGGTGGGAGATGGTTCAGATATTACCAGTTCAATAGTTGTGTCTCGACACAGACCAGTATTTTCCAACATAAAATGACCCATTGTTTTGCAGAATATATTGAAAAGGAACTTAGAAAGCATCTTTGGGAAGAGAGGATTTTGATTGTTAGTTTTTAAGTGAACACTACAAAATAGAAAATACGTCACTGCTGGGGAACGAACCTGTGACAAATGCTTTTGCAGCATCCGCTCTACCAATTGAGCTAGGTGACCTCAGATGTTAGCACAATCTCAGTCATGAATCATAATTGCTAGGTTCATGGCCAATAATGTCAGAAGTTTTTTTGCACTGTAACAGCTTCATTGGTGTGTAAATTGTCAGGTTCTTAAGAAGATCCCAACTCTTCACTAACAAATATGGTCCACATTCATTTCTTATTCTTGTAATTGATTTGATAACAAATATCATCAAAGCCAACAGATCACAAAACTTCTTGTACTATTCCTTGTACAATGTTTCTGGTATGTAGGCGTACATACTTCAGCTGTTGACACGCAACAACAGGTTCTAGACAGAGAAGGGAGGGGTTGCGATATCTTTGTGAAAATAGAACTATCTACAAACAAAAAACAATCTTTTCTTCTTCTCCTTTAACACCATTGTCCCTGCACTGTGGAATTGTCAGTGTAGTGCATAGTCCTTTGAACTTTCAAGTGGTTTACACCCTCTGGTATCTTGTTTTCCCATCTTTTCTTTAGCCTTCCTTAAGGTGTTCTTCCTGGTATTTTTAATTCCATTATTTTTTCTCATAGTGCTCTTTTCATCCATCCTCATTGCATGCCCATACCATCTTAATTTAGTTTCTCTAAATTGCTCTTTGATATCATTCATACTGACATCTCTTTGTTTTTCTTAACTCCTATCTCTCAGAGCCACTTTTTGTATCCTCAACATCCTCATTGCTGTGGTTTCTAGTATTCTCTCCTCTTTCTTGCCCATTATCAAAGCCTCAGATTTATAAAGCACAGTGGGGTGTAGCATTGTTTGTCCAGTTTTACAACTTGAGCATTCATTTTCTATCATCAATAACCCCAGTGAACTTTCTCTACTTTTGGTGCCCGCTTTTCTAAGAGCAGAATTTCTTTTCAATTATACAGAAGCCATTAAACATTATCAGAGGTTGCAACTATTCAGAAGCTTAATATACAGGCAAATATATACGTAGGGAAATTATCAGAACTGAAAGTTGGTGGCCGTTATTGGGACAGATTGACTGTTACTGTAGAGGGAATACTGTATATATGTACTAATGTCATGTGTCAATACTACAGTGCTGTAGGTTGTCTTATTACTCTTGAAAGCATATGTTTAACATACATAATATGTAGCACATAATTAAAAATGTTTGCTAAATACACTGATGTATGGAAATGGCACTTTAAAAGCATATGTGCCATGGATTTTGTTTTACATGAGTCTTGATATTGTAAAACTATATTTATGGGTGTTCTGCATGTATTAGCCAAATAGTGTGTACCTGTATTTCCATATGCTTTTTTTACATGCTGCAACAAGCCTTGCTTATAATAACAAACTTTTGGGGGCAACTCCTAATTCTAGTGCATATCACATGTAGGCATGTTTGCATAGATGACTCTAAACTAACAAAATAATTTCAGCAGGCAAGATCCATGCAAGTTGGAAGGGTATACAATATTCCAGAATAGGTACACCAACTATATCGGTGGTATATTTGGCATTCTTGATACTTACAGTTCTTTCAGAAATTCCCTGGCAATCATAAACCAGTTCTTACGCATTGTACTAAGTATAAAGTGGATGGTAGAGAAATTTTGATATTACCTGTATCTAATTGGCATGCACCATTATACACTTAGGTGCGGTGCTTTCATGACTGCTTATACAGACAGCAGACACAAGAGAAAACACTGTAAAGATATGTTTCGGTATTAAGTTTGTAGTTTGAATACGAAAGAAACACCTAGTCATTATTTACAGCCAGTGCGAGAGACAAGAAAAAAAATTATAAAACATGTTTAACTCACTGGAAACTCTCCATTTTTGACCAGCCTGGGTTATAACATTGGTGCTTATAGTCCGTTTTCTTTGTAACCTGAAACTTGATGAAGGTAATTAAGATTCAAGTGAAATCTGACATATCATATACAAAATGGTTGTTCAGTTGTTCAAGACTAATTCATTATTTTGATGGTTTTTAGGTTTTTTAAATGTAAGATTTATGAATACTTCCATTCCCTTGCTCCCTTTTCTGGAGTTGCAATAAGGGAACACTCAGAAGCTTGGAGGATTACATTTCAGAAAGAAGAAATGCCCACAGGGTGCTAGTTCTAGTTTTCCAACTTGTGACAATAAATTGTTGTTCAGAGACTAATATAAAGCATCTTGATAGATTCTTTTCTATTAAATGTGTCATGGTAAATGCAGGCCTGAGCTTCTTAGTATGGAACAATTGCATCGAGTAGATGGGTTACATTGCTTGGCAATTAGCCTTATTCAAATGCTATGATCAGACTGTAACTGGAGCAGACTTTCTCTTATGCAGTTGGTTTTCAAAGAAGTAAGTTTCAGTATCATAGTGGGAGCCATCCAATTGCAGTCTTTAAAGACAACAGCAATTAGTTTGTATTTGATTCTACTGCAATTTTTATGTTTCCGTGTGCTCCACTTAATATAACAAATGGCAGTGAGGTGAACCCCTTTCCAACAAACAGTGTATGAATAATAATTAGCAGAGTATCACATAGACTGAAAATGCCTTTCCCTTACAATGACTGCTGTTTTATCATATTGACATGTAAACCCCTTGACTGCATTGCTGGCCTCCAGGTCTGTAAGCATTTACAGACCTCATCCATATTTTGGTAATCTGGACAAGGTCAACCATGCATAGCTCTCATGGTAAAACAGATATAAACGTTTGTAAATGGATGTTAAAGATCATATTGAACAACAGTGGAATTAGCATAGAGGTTCGATATACTTCCATTTCACTTACCACTGAATGAGGCATAAACTCTGACACATAACCTGGCACTTCCTAAACAGTGTAGAAGCTACCATTACTAGCCATTCATACACTCGCAATATCCCCATAGGCTGCCATAGAATGTTACTAGGGATACTCGGTTGAAAGCAGCCTCCAGATGTACAACTGAAGAGTGCACCTCATAGGTATTAGTATTTCTTTTTTGTGTGTCACAGAGTCAGATTTCAGTTTACAGAGACTCAGTGCTAATACAGCAAGAGCATGTGTATATGTGTGGTCTTGAGGTGTTCTGTGCTTTAATTAGAAATCCATGACAGTGGGTTTTATATTGGTGGTCATCTTCAGGGAGGTGCTGCTACTTGTGTACATGAAGTATCAAAATGTCTGACTTAAGCACTGTTCCAGCCACGAAAAATGTTACATTTTCCCTCATAGATTTGTATTGTTAGTGTAATTATTTTGTTAAATACAATATGCATTATGACTCATTGACATCAGAAGCAGTTAGCCATGTGTTGTTTTTCTTACCCTGGAAATGCCTAATGAATAACTGTTTTTATACTTAATTA
>JAAAKM020002697.1:0-13180 GCA_010016025.2 Alatinidae sp. Z8VKAUB7J3 | reverse complement strand
GCATTGAGCACTATGTAGTACATCATCTTGACCAGATGGCACCGCGAGGATCCGGTCATCATGTAGCTTGATATTACGTTATATATCTAGCATAAAAAAGGAATAGCAATCCAAACAACTTGAATTTATTATCTATATGCTTTCATCTTCGATTCCGGTTTATTTGTTAAATAACGCAAACCTCTCACACACAACAACTGGTGGAGTACCCGAAGCAAGTCAAAAGAAGTTCATTAACTGGCAACTTGACTTCAAGATGTAAATAAAATATCATAGGCCTATGCTACTTCAAGGATCCTGTTATTGAACTGATGATGGTTCTGGTCGATGGATAATGACATTCTCTTCTCCATCCCGGGAATTCGACGTCCCTTGCTGGTCTGTTTACGACGCCTAACGCTGTTCGCTGGCCGTTTCGATCTGATCGTGTAGACCTGTTTGCTGTTACGGAAGCTCCAATGAAGAGATCAACTGAATTCGAAGAAAGAAACTCCTTCTTGTTAAAGACTCCTTTTAAAAGAAGACCGGGTGAGCAAGTTTCATTTTATTGAACTTAACAAACAGTGTAAGTAACTAGTAATTTATTTGTAGGTTTACTTGCCTTTTTGATATACCTTACGGATACTCTTTCGAAACTGTTTAATCACTGCCAAAGTCACGAAATTGTACCGTTCACTACCCGCCATAAATACGTATATTTCCGATTTTTATGAACAAAAAGAGCGTGAAAAGCAATCCGCTCAAGAACAGAAGTGCCAGGTCGCCGATACGCCTGCGATCTAGGAGACCAAGTGAGGAGACTTGCACTTGTAATAGGCAATCACCGTCTATTTTTACAAAAACTACACAGAAAAATTCTTCAAAATTGCTACCCGTCGTTGACTTAACAATGGCTGAACAGCTGGGGCCCTTGTTAGATCAAGTAGCACAGTTAACTGAGGCAATTGCAGGGTCGTCGGCGCAATAGACGAGAATTGCACACGAAACTTTTAGGCGACCACGCCAGGCACCACCTAGTAGTAATTCGGGGGCCGTTCGAATTGAGAAATTTAACAATCGATCGCATGACATTGTAAGTTTGCTGGAGACGTTTGACCATTTTTATTTGTTCAACGGATGGACAGACCAACGAAAGGCCCATGGTATCCCACTTTTCCTAGAGGGGTCCGCCCGTACATTTTATTCGAGCCTCACGGCTGCTCAAATAGGAGACTACAATTAAGTTTGTCAGGCTTTGTGAAATAGGTTTGGCTCTGCGCAGTTGGAGTTTTTTGAACGTCAACAGCTAAGCGCACGTAAGCAGAAGACCGACGAACCACTTTAAACTTTATAGATGACATTCAACGCTTGAGTCAACGTCTCAACGTCCAGAATTTACTCCCCCAAATAAGAGAATACGTTATTTTGGGAAACCCTGACACATTTGAAGATGCGGAGCGTCTGGCTCGATTGAAATCTGGGTTAAATGGGCACAAGGGAGATACAATTGAAGTCCCGAAAACAACTCTTGAAACGCTTAGTAAATTGGCTACTCAAGTACCACTCCCAACTATCGCTGCTACTGACTTTACCCCTTCGACGGCAGTACTTACGTCGATTTATAGGGCCGATTTGATTTTTTAGTCATGGAAATCTCTAAAGGGATTAGCAAGGTAATGAGAACCGCATTAGGCACACTAAGGTCTGACTCTCGCTATAATCAACAAATCTTTTCACCCTAGAGCAATTTTCAAAATTTTGGCCCTACCCGCACTCGTACAGGCGATCCCATTTGCTACAGCTGTAGACAACCGGGTTACACTGTTCGTTCTTGCCCACAGAACTACCTCCCCTCCCTGTTAGGCCAGGGGTACGCACACAGGGAAACTTTCATGGTCGCCGAATGGAAAACTTCCCAGCACCCCCACAAGGACAACGATTGGATGAGCCCTCAAGGCGCGAGTATCCCGACAGGGAAAGAGGTCAATAGTACATTCTTACGTGCTACAATTCATGATGTCCCCGCTCTCTCTTACGGCAATTACTCGGGCTTTGTGGGATCAATTTCCAGTAGATAAACATCCTGATATGCAGGAGCCTACTTTCCAATCGATCTCGGGAATTGGTGGTAAACCGTTGCCTCTTGAGGGGACACCGTGTGTGCACTATAATTTTGGCACCTATGGTAATCACCATCTCATTCATATTGTGTCGGACTTTGCCTATGATGTAGTTCTTGGAGTTGATTTCCTTTTGCAAAACCATGCAGTTATTGCTCTGCCACTTGGGCACATTATTTTCTATTCAGGGAGCATATCCTTAACTACACTCCACGGCTTGCCTTTCTTTGATCAAGGCCTAGAAATTGCTCACCAGCCGTTACACGCCACGGTTGTAGACCCCGTGGAGATACCACTCCAAGCTGAAAGTCTTTTGTCGATCCGATTACCTGATGATATTTCCGTTGGCACTGAGGTTATCTGGGACCCTCTGCATACTTTGCCCCACAAGTATGGGTTGCTGGGTGCTCACATATTAGTTGATACCCCGGTTAGTCGGTTTGCTTATTTTCGTGTCCTTAATCCCACGGACACTCCCGCTGTTCTTTATCCTGGCATGAAGCTGCCCACTTGTTATCCAAAATCCGATAGCACTGAGTTTGAGGGCGATGGTTTTTCCTACTCAGCAGTCCCAGAGACAGATTCTGAGACCCCACGTTTTAACTTTGAATCCTCTACACTGTCATCGCCCCAGCAACAGCAACTACTTGACGTCTTGCAAGGGTACCCGGATGTATTTGCAACAAGTTCTATGGAACTCTGCCGTATTGCCTTAATACCCCATGAAATTGATACTGGGGATGCTGCCCCTATTCGCCAACGTGCTTATCGCGTTACTCCGGACGTTCGTGGAAAAATTGATGATCATATCTGTGATATGCTGGATAATAACGTTATTTGCCCCTCCACCAGCCCATGGGCCTCTCCGGTGGTCCTTGTCAAGAAGAAAAACGGCACTACCCGGTTTTGTGTCGATTATTTCAAATTGATTGCTGTCACCCGTCGGGATAGTTTTCCCCTACCACGCATTGACGATACCCTGGACCGGTTGGCAGGCACCACATATTTCTCTACCCTAGATCTAATGAGCGGGTACTGACAATGCAAACTTCACCCTTCCACACGGGAGAAAACTGTCATTATTAAGCACAATGGCCTTTATGAGTTCTCTGTAATGCCATTTGGCTTAGTGAATGCCCCAAGTACGTTCCAAAGACTGATGGAGTCGGTATTGCGTTCCCTTAATTGGCGGCTTTGTCTGATATATCTCAACGACATAATTGTGTTTAGTCGTACCTTTTCTGAACATCTCAGCGATTTACGCGAAGTTTTTGACTGTCTCCGTGAGGTCAACTTACGTCTGAAACCCTCTAAATGCATATTCGGGCAAGGGGAAGTCAGTTACTTGGGTCATCTTATTAGTCGAGAAGGGATTGCACCTGATCCTACAAAAATTACCCTAATCCAAGAATTTCCAGGTCCACGAACGGTAAAACAGGTTCGCGGTTTTCTCGCTCTGGCAAATTATTACCGATGTTTTGTTAAGAATTTTGCAAAAATTGCGTCCCCTCTTCGAGACCTTACAAAAAATAACACGGCTTTCTCTTGGTCACCGGAGTGCCAGGGATCTATTGAGACGCTTAAAACTTGCCTTGTTACGTCCCCCATTTTGGATTACCCTGATTTCACATCGCCTTTTTACTTATGTGTCGACGCATCTAGATTTGCTGTTGGGCAGGTGGTGGAGCAATATAAAAATGGCTGCCCTGGTGTCATTGCCTATGGAGGACGTAAATTAACCCCCCAAGAAACCAAGTTTTCGGCCACTGAAAGGGAGACGCTCGCGGTTTTGGATGGGATCCGCCGCTTCCGCGCATATTTTAACTCCAATCACTTTATTGTTGTGTTGCACCATCATGCTCTTCGCTGACTGATGAATCTCAAGAACCCCACTGGTCGGTTGGCTAGATGGGCCTCAGAATTACAACAGTACGATTTCGAAGTGATACATCGTCCAGGTCGCTCTTATGTTAATGCAGACGTTATTTCACGTCTTCCATTTGAAACACCAGCTGTCGCGGCCTGTACCCCTCACTCACCAGCTATTCTTGAGTTACAACGACGAGACCCCGATTTAGCTCCCGTGATAACCTATTTGGAAATTAAGGCACCCACCACCAGCGACGATGTGGCTCGGTCCCTTCTCTTGCAAGTTGACAATTTCTTCTTGGATGAGCAGAGTGTTTTGTATGATTTATGGCAACCACGTCCACGCCAACCAAATTCTTCTTTGGTTCAACAACTTGTCGTCCCTTCAAGGTTACGTCATGAAGTCCTTCTTCAAATGCATGACGAACTTACCGGCGGTCATTTTGGTCTCGCTAAAACGTATGCTAAATTCCGTTTGAAATATTATTGGCACAACATGTACGGCGACACCTCTCATTGGGTTAAGTCTTGTATGGACTGTGCTACTCGTAAGACCCCTAAACATCGTCCACCGGCCCCCTTCTCCCTATCCCTGTTACGGGTGCATTCGACCGGGTTGCTGTTGATTGTTTAGGTCCCTTCCCACCCACCCATTTCAACAAACGATACATCGTGATATTTTCTGATTATTACACACGTTGGCTAGAGGCATTTGCCGTGACCAACATTGATGCTGTTACAGTGGCTATCCTCCACGTTAATGAGATCCTGGCGCGCCATGGTGCCCCCACGACCCTTTTAACGGACCGAGGCCCAAATTTTCTTTCACAGTTAGTTTCTGAGGTTTTCCGCCTTATCCATACAACACTAAACTGAATACTACAGCCTACAGGCCCCAAACTGATGCAGTTGTAGAGCGTTTCAATGGCACTTTGGCCCAACTCTCTCTATGTACGTCAGTAAGGATCAAAAAGATTGGGATTTATACATCCCCACCGTACTGTTCACCTATCGGGTATCCCCCATCCCACCACGGGCGATTCCCAATTTTATTTGCTGTATGGCTGGGAACGTGTTCTTCCCCTCGATGTTATCCTAGTTCCCCCTACTAATTTGAGCACCTCCGTTGCGGAGCATCGTCAACGTGTGGTTCAAAACCTGCAAGAGGCATTTTCTATTGTCAAGGCCAACACAGAGCAAACTCGACCAGTTATGAAGACGTACTTCAATCGCCGGGCCGGCGAACTCTTCTTTCAGGTTGGGGACAAAGTCTGGGTGTATACACCCTCCCTTAAGAAAGGCCTCTCCAAGAAATTGGATCATTTTTGGCATGGTCCCTTTCGTATCCTTAAAAAGGTCTCCCCTGTCGGCTTTTGTCTAGCCTTACCAAGCAATAAGTCAATTTTTCACACGGTACATTCAAATCGTATGAAATTATATACTGATCGTAACAGCCGTCCTATCCACCCCCTCTTAATCTTACCCCTCATGATGAGCTCCTCCTGGATGTGGACTCCCTTCCAGCTAATAGTTTTGCTGAGGGCCCCTCGTCTTCTTCATCCCTTTCCCCCGAGCCAACCATCACCTTTTGCAGCGATGACAGCCCACAAATTATTAAACCTGTGCCCTCTGAGTCTCCCCCCCCCCCCGTTATTGTCTCCGATGGTGACATTTTTGACATAGAAGAAATTCTTGCCTCTCGTACACGCCAGGGCCACAAGCAATACCTTATTAAATTGGTCGGATTTCCCGCTTCGGCTAATATCTGGGAACCGGCCGCCCACATTTTCAACCCCCAATTACTCGCTGATTTCCATGCCCGTCATCCTGGTAGGATTTCCGCTTTTACCAAATCTCCTTGTCGGACTCCCCCTCTTCTCCCCTTCCTTACATCGCTTTTTATCGGCCTTTTGGTGTGTCTATCATGTCTCGCTCCTGCTGCTTTTCAATCCTCACACCTGGGCCCCCTTTATGACTGCTCTAATATGCATGAATTAGGCATTTACCAATTTGCTGACATGCAGGCCTGCCAGCATCGGATGCATCTGGCTATTCAACCGTTGCAACACTTTCAAGCTATGGTTTATCGCCCGTACGATCAACATTCCTCTCTCCCTCTTTTTCTCTGCTCAGCGTCCCGCCACCTATTAACATGTAAAGAACGCTTTTTCGGCTCTGAGGTCCATAGTCTCAGCAAAACACCCGTTCCTGTTTCAGTCATGTTGCGTATGCAATAATTATGCTAATTTATTATAATTAATCATTTGATCAAATACTATTTAAACGCATTGCTTAATCATAGGAAATAGATTCAGATTTAGAACTGATGCTTCGTGCGTACTGAACTTTGTGTTTTATTCTGTGTGTAACAATATAACAAGTCAGTGCTTGCCACACAGCTTCACGTACGCAATCCTCACCTTACGGGCCCCTTACATCAACTCACGTCTACTAAATGGTCTACCCACTCGCGGGACAGTTATCACTGAAGATGGATGCACACCACGCACCAAACCTTCTACCACTTTACCATGACTCGCTACACTGCTCAACTTGTCGGTTCTGACCCTATCATCCATCAAGCCGTCACTCAAACGCCCTGTCACTTCCAGCATCTCCATTGCCTTCCTCATGAACTTCCCCATTCTATTTTGGTTTGGCCCAGTATTTCTCATTCGTTTCGGGAATATAAACTTATCAGTAATTTTTTCTCCAACGCCTCGGCGATTCGGTCCTTATTCCCCACCTCGGCATTGGCGGAGCTGTACAGAGCACCTCACAGGATAAGCAGGTCCTTCTTTTAGACAATGGCTATTTATGCAAACTCAGTTCCGCTGCTAACTCCTCATACAGTCACTTCTTGTTCTTGGCTCGCGACGTCTTGCACAAGGCCAACCCCGTGGTTCGTACCAATTTATTAGAAGGACATTTGGCGGTCGCTCTTGAAACTGAACGTCTAGAAATGATTGCCACTTGGACGTGCATTTGCTCGCAAGATTTGTGGATCCGTCGTTGGATGTTCCTTAATTCCCCAGATAATTCTCTTCAATGGTTGGCCCCTCGCGGCCATCACATTCAAATTGCGGGTGATGGTTTAATCCTTAGTCGTTGCACCCCGTTCGAGCACTACCACGTCTTATGGAATTGCTCCTACCATGGTCATTGCAATCATTTTCCCCCGTCCTCCTTTTCTGTAATTCCTCCCTCGTATTTCTTGATCTTCGTGATCGTCCGTTGCTCCCTTCGTCCCTCACTATCCCGTGTATCCATTGCCCCATCCTTACTCTCATTGAAGATATATATGGATAAATCTTTAGTTTGACGCCCAACGGTACTGTTCGTGCAGAACCGCATCCTCGCGTTA
The DNA here is from genome assembly GCA_010016025.2 of Alatinidae sp. Z8VKAUB7J3. Taxonomy (NCBI): domain Eukaryota; kingdom Metazoa; phylum Cnidaria; class Cubozoa; order Carybdeida; family Alatinidae; species Alatinidae sp. Z8VKAUB7J3. The sequence goes on along the minus strand of JAAAKM020002697.1, from coordinate 5,848 downwards.
ACGATCGCCACTCTTACCTTCACCTTCCAAAACTTCGTGGCTTTAACTCCAAACTAGTTCGTCCACGCCGAGTCCCGCTTGACCACTCTTCTCTTCTCCAACTTGTTACTGCCGTCCATCAACCTCTTGAGCAAATTTCTTCTTTTTACATCTTCTGTTTCCTCCGGATGATTTTTTCCACGGGTTAGGCTCTTCCTTCGGTGACGCTATTCATGCACTCACTACCGGAGGTGGCACATTGCTTACTGCCGCTGGTCATGGTGCTAAAGGTGTTTTTGTGGGTCTTGGCTCCTTTAGTCGCCAAATTGCAACTGGCGTTTCTATAAGTGCAGGTACGCTCATTTCTTCTAGCGGTAAGGCCATTCACGATGTTGAAACTGTAGTTTACTTATTCATTCCTTCTTCGGCAGTATAGGCACTGTCGTTTTGTACGCTCTCTTTTCATTGCTCCTTGCTGGCTTTCTTCTTTTTATTTGTAGTCACCGTCTTCGTACATTCTTTTCACGCCCGCCTGCTACCCCTACTTGTACTACCTGTGATTTGCTCCTCCCTTCAATGACCCAATCATTGGACGTTCCGACGCGTGTTGCTACCCACCCTCCTCTCCGTTCTCCCTCTGCGGTCTCACTTTAACTTACCTTTGTTGTATTCGGCAGTAGTGGATTTTAGTCTCGACCACGCCCCATAAGTACTGCACTTTACTAGTTTTGCAAAGCTGGGATTTCTTAGGACACTTCACCTAACCTTGTTTGCTCTTACATATTGATACCGAATTTCCTAGATTGTTACACGGCTAGACAGACTTTTGACCGTTACAGTTATTATTGCTGCTGTATGACACATGGTTCAGTTACGTACGACGTGTATTTCCATGCCATGATGATCTTATTTCTGCTTTGGGATTCCAGATACATTTTAAATGTTAGGGCGCAGAATACGAAATTTTTGGTGATAAGGCGTCACATAGTATTTTTGCGATATCAGGTTGCATCTTGGTGAATTTATTGGCAACTCACTACAACATTTTGAGCATTTGACGTGATGTTTTGTCCATTGATTGCAGCAATAAACTACTTGCCTTTTCGTCGACAAATAGCAATCTTACACAATACGGCATCTTTTTCTCTAGCAGCCAACCATCGGACCTTTCCATGTCGTTACCCTCATTGTTCTCAATTATTTTTTTCGTTGCCCCATGTGCCTACTGTCGGTCTGTACATTCACACTTGATTTAGTTCTGCAACATGTAGTCATTCAAGCATGTGTATGCAAACACTGTACTTGCATTGAGCACTATGTAGTACATCATCTTGACCAGATGGCACCGCGAGGATCCGGTCATCATGTAGCTTGATATTACATTATATATCTAACATCAAAAAGGAATGGCAATCCAAACAACTTGAATTTATTATCTATATGCTTACATCTTCGATGCCGGTTTATTTGTTAAATAACGCGTAACCTCTCACACACAACACTACTCTTGGGTACCGAATTCCCCCTCCCCCTTAGTGGATCCTTGAATAATTTTCCGACCTCCCTGTCCTTATTCCAACCCCCTTACAATAAGGTACCTTCGGCTATGCCCCCAGGTAAGACCTTTCCCCTCTCAATATCAGCAGCGCAAGACTGCTTCGCCCACTCCACAACGCATTTTGTCTGATTTAAAACTTTATACACTCGCAATATATCATTTTAACTTATACTAAATAACATGGCAAAATACGTCATTATTTATACATAAATGAATAGGAAATACAACCAAATATTCAAATTACCAGTTTCTATGAAACGTCATTTGAAATATCGATAGACTAACGGTGTGAATGTAATGATTGTTATTCGGTAAATTTTATAGTAATTCTGGGTGAGCTATCATGCAATAAATTGATTCGACTTAAATCAAAAGTAACAAGTTTCTCTGCGGACGATTATCATAATGCAGTATTCTCTCGACTCTGATGTTAGCATATTATTTGGCTTTAATTTTTCATACTTAAATGCAAAAATAAGCAGTATAAAACACGTGTAGATGAAAGCTGTGACATAGGCAGTACCCTATTAAACGATTTATTATTACACACTTTTGTATCTGCAATTCTATTGTTTGCATAATTGATGATATTTTATGCGTAATGATTTTGTAATAAATATCTTGAACATTGTGAAATTACTGCACTTCGCTGAATATCGAGTTAAAGGAATGATCAGCTTGTAGTGATTCTATAATGAGTTCTTAGTGAACGCAGCTGCCACTATACAACACACACTATATACACCTTTGCACTTTATTGTATATACCACGTGTTACTTATTATAATTTAAAACTCACCATATTTTGTGAGTGCAAAAACAGTCTTAAATAATTTTTAAGGAATTACTTCTTAAGAACTTTGAAGGCTAAAACTGGATAAATTAAGAAACATTTGAGGCTGAAAGTGAAAAAATTTTAAGAAACTCAAGGCTCAAGCCGTTGCTTAGGTTTCTTATAACATAAACATGAGAAGAATAGGTATGACCAGAAAAAGGAATAAAGATTCCGAAAGCACGTCTTGAGCAGCTAGGTTTTAGCGAATCAGGGATGCCAGCGTTGCACAAAACGTGTTCAACTAAAGCAATGCAACCTTCACAAGTCACAACAGTCCAGATCTCACTTTTGTCCAAAGGCCTAAAATTTGTGATTACACCCAAAGAAATTGACAAATCAAGCGTTAAAGCGGGACTAGATATCTTTGGGCGACGCTTAAGAATGAAATGGCATTCTAGAATTTACAACAAAGTACATCAATAATCACAATTTAAGCATAAATCCAAATTTTGTCTCAAACGCAGTGATGCTGCTATTGAATTTTTTTTTAATAAAATCGAAAAGGAAATAATGAATATTACGAAACATACTTCCAATTACAGCAATTCCAACAAAGGAGATCTGTTAGCACCGAAGTAGCTTAGAAATGAAAGCGATCTCTTTTATTCTACCCGTGGTTCAAAAAGCTGTTTAGATACCTCAACTTTCTACACTTTGGAGCACAACAAAGGCAGAGAAGAAAACTCAAGGGACTATTGAAAGGCAAAGTTTTACGGAACAGAAGAAGGTGGCACTCAACAAATTTAGATTTATTGACGGTTTTATGTACTTTCGACATGCATTACAGTTCCAGAATGTGAAAACAAGACGAAGGAATGCTGTTAGTAACACGTTAGCACGGACTGTAACAAGTAGGAGTGTGGTAGATTTGAACAGGAAGCGGGACGTAAGTTTAGATATATTTTATAATAATATGACACGTGATCTGAATGTGCCTTTCTTATCCGTAGTAAATGAGCCTTTAGTTGCAACTACTGATAATTAGGGACCATTAGGTTCTCGTGTTAAAGAAACCTTTTGTTTCGGCAAATGTAGTCAACCTATCAAGCCGTTCGTTGACCAAAGGCGAGGTTTCACCCTTATCAAGGGGCCTCAAAATATAGATCGCCTCAAAAAAGCTAGATGAGGTTAGCGTTACACATTATATAGATTCCTTTTTCTCTAAGACTTCGCCTTAATGTTTTTCGAGATCATCAGCAATTAGGCTACTCCCTACTGCGAATACTGTATCAAGACCAAAGTCAAATTTTAACCCTTAGAACATTGACTGCGCGATTGAACTCTAAATTGAAGACGGTAGAGGGTCGTAACTCTTGCAATATAATTGAGGATGAAGTAGAAGCCCTTCACGACCTTTCAAATGATAGCAGCATTGTGATCAAGAAGGCAGATAATGGTTCAGCTGTGGTGGTATGGGGGAGGAAAGACTATCTTGCAGAAGCGGACACCCTATTAACAGATGACAGGTGTGTTCTCTTCGTGAAGATGACACTACTAAGGATTCAGCTACAAAAACAGAGGTAATTATTTCCATGGTTGCACAAAAGGACGAGGTACCGTTGGACAATATCCAATTTTTAAAAGTCAACGAGCCTAGAAAGGTTCTATCTATTCCTTAAAATCCACAAGAGGCTCCGTGACATTCCCGGTCACCCAGAGGTCTTAAACTTACTGAGACGATACCTGCGTTCCTACATTTCCACCTCCAACCCATTGCACAAGGCGTTAAATCATATGTATAAACAAAATAAAAAATAAATAATTGCCTGTAGTGGAAGCGGATACAATATTTTGTACTATAGATATCGTATGCCTTTACCCTAGTATACCCCATGAAGAATGTCTAGCAGCCTTAAAGAGGGCATTGGATGCTAGGGAGGTTAAAAGGGTTTCAACTGATACATTGCTATCCTTAGCCGAGTATTTTCTAAACAATTTATTCACGACGATAAAATCTATAAGCAGATAAGAGGAACAGCCATCGGAACAAAATTCGCGCCTCCTTATGCTATTATCTTCTGACGAGATTTAGAAGAACAGGCGATTGGGGGGTTTAAGGCAAAGCCAGCCACGTGGCTTAGATATGTAGATGATATATTTATGGTGTGGAATCACGGGGAGGCCAAGCTCGTCTAGTTCATGTCTAATCTTAATACCCTCCGTCGTACTATTAAGTTTACTTATGATTATTCTGCGCAAAATATTTGCTTTCTTGACGTCAATTTACAAATTTAATCAAGGGAAGCCAATGGCAGACTTGTTCGTAAAACCAAGGGACACTCATCAATACTTACACTTTACGTCTTGCCACCCACTTCATACTAAGAAAGCTGTACCTCACAGCCAAGCGCTTGGAATCAGACGAATTTGTTCGGACAACGATTTGGTCAAGCAAAGATCTAAGGACTTAGAGTGTTGGCTGTTGATTAGGAACTATAATGATAGGTTGGTATCCGAGCAATTGGCAAAAGCAAGAGCAGTAGATCGTGACGAACTTCTCAGGCGATTAGGAATCCGTTCAAAGTTTACAAAAAAGGGATACCAGGAAGGTCCTAACCTTATCTTATCAATCAGCATTAAGTGGTACTGTGCATAAAATCGTTTCGGATAGTTACAATATTTTAGAATGCCATGAGGAACACAGGAAAGTTTTCGCCTCTAAACCTATGGTTTCCTTTCGTAGAGAAAAATGTCTCATGGATAAACTAGTAAGTGCTAGATTGCTCCAGAGAGGGGACATGGTTAATAAAGGCTGTGGCCCAGGTAAGACCAGAACGAATTGCGATGTCTGTAATATTTAGCTGAAAGTGCCACATTTTCTAGTAACAACAACAGGCGCAACTTTAACATCCGGAGAGATTCTTTAAATTGCATTTCTAGGAATGTGGTGTACCTACTACAATGTAAAACTTGCAATCTTCAATATGTAGGAAGTACGACTACGCAATTTTGTGTACGATTCAATAACTATAAATCGCAGTATCGTAACTTTAGCTGGCGTAGAGGCGGAGAAAAGAAAATGGTACCACAAAATGGTCTATATGAACACTTTTAAAAATCTAACCACAAGGGAATTTAAACTAATTGACGACGCTGAGACTGAGACATGTTTACGGCGGAGGGAATCTTTTTGGCAGCACATGCTAAATAGTTTTAAACCCGACGGTTTAAATGAAAGGGATGTAACACATATATAGACAAGTAAGGTTTCCAAATATCACGTTAGCTTCCGACCACCAGGTAAGGAACAAAGTTTGGAAACTATGGGCTCATGCCATGTGCCTATCGTGTTCCTAGACCTAAGGGATTTTACTTAATAATAATTGTTAACAATAATAGTCCGTGGACTTTCAGCTGCGATTGTTTTGTTGAAACCTGCCTGTTTTCGGAATGAACTATGCGCGGAAAGCCCGTGGAATTTTGTATTTGTATTAGAGACGTGACGTTAGAAGTTAGTTAACGGTTTTGGTGGAAAGT
>JAAAKM020002695.1:0-13184 GCA_010016025.2 Alatinidae sp. Z8VKAUB7J3 | reverse complement strand
AGGCAGATAGCGCATGTATTCCAGCACCTTACGATGATTACGCAATATCAACAATAGCTTTCACGCACAGTGTCGATGTCCTAAATTTTACTTTTAAGGGTATTAAACTTAATTCTAAACACATACAAAATCATCCAACTCAATTATGATTGATACAGATAGCAACAAATATCAAGTAGTCATGTATTTAAAGTTCTTGCTGACTTTATTCGCATTTTTATACGTGTGCGTAATAATTACTCTTCACTGCGTGAAATTTACCCCGAAACGTCGTTTAATTCTTACGCACGTAAACTGTTATTTATTCCTTTTGCTATGGTAGGAATAGAGAAAAACCAGTATGGATATAGTAGGTATATGAGTCAGTTATTACCTAAACTACTTACATTCTTAATTTAACTTTCCAGCTCTTTTCAAAATAAAAGTTTCTAAAAAGTGCGTAATAATTACCCTCTGTGACTATAATACAAGGCGTGGAGGACTTGAGAGGATGAATAAAGCATGGATATTCTAGTTGCAAGCATTAACCGAATCAAAGCAAAAGCACAGGGTGCATTCGCACGAGACAATATCTACGATACAATTTCTTTGAATTTTTGGGCACTTCTTGCTGAGTGCTACTGAATTTCTGAGTACTACTGAGTCTGAGTACTACTAATATCATAGTATTTTTGAGGACCACTAATATCATTAAAATTCTAAGAACCACTAATATCATTGTAGTTCTGAGTACTATTTATATCATTGTATTTCTAAGAACCACTAATATCATTGCAGTTCTGAGTACTATTTATATCATTGTATTTCTGAGAACAACTAATATCATTGAATTTCTGAGTACTACTGAGTAATACCTTTTTTCCTCAGCCACGGGACCCTCTTCTGGCCACGAAAAGCGCGAGACCTGGAGCCATGGCCCCTCTGCCCCCCCCCCTTAAAACTGCCACTGCTTGGTTGGTATGATAAGATTAACTTCTCCTAACAAGGCATAGTTTTATAAGTAAAAAGAGACACCCCCTGGAACACATTAGTAAATATTGCTAAATATGCGTACGGTTGCTTCAAGGGTTTATGGTTCTCTGGTCGTGGTGGTGATGGTCTGTAACGTAACTTTTTTATTTACATAAGTCTTTGTATAGTCCTTTCCAAACACGTAAGCTTTCAAACATACCAAAGCAAGCTGAAGCTCACCATGTCTAAACAAAACAACAGTGTTCAATTTACACAGGCCTTGGTCTCACATATCTCAGAAAAAGGAATTATCTTACCAAATTTAATGTACGTTATGATTTCAATTCCTTAATCTTACAGCATAATACAATTCTCTTTTGTTTAACTGTTGACAAAATCCTCATGAGTCTCCACATTTTTACCATTTCAAAGAAATTAAACTTTAAATGAAACTACACTAAAAATTGCTTTCTCGCGTGAAACAAAATTTGTACTTTTCAAAGTCCATATTCAAACCAACTTAGAGAAACAAATATAAGAAGAAAAAGAAAATCAACAAAAACCTCAATATGATTTCGCACCAATACTAAACTGCGCAAATTGTCCTTTAAAGTTCTAATTAACACTGATTCTGACATCAGAAAACCGCTGTTAAATGAAATGCGACGAAAGATTAGGGAAACAAATTTCTCAGTGAGATAATTTGCTGTCAGTGCTTAGTTGGGAGAATTGCGTACAAAAGTTCATCAACTTCCAGAAGAAATATCTGCATTGATATGTATTACAAGATCACGGCCTGCCGTTGTTGCTTCTTACAGAATGATATAAAACGACGCTTGAAAGCTTGCCATGCATGCTTGACTTCACTATTTACATTTAATGTGATAATAATAATAATAATAATAATAATAATTTGAAAGCTTATATAGCGCCTATTACATTGTTTCTTAGTGTTTTACAATTAATAAGACATACGTTTAAAAGTTACTAAAATTTCAAGAGAAGTAAAATTAGTTAAAATTGGAATAAACTTAAAAACTTGAAACGCATTATGGAAAAAATGTGTCTTTAATAGTTTTTTTGTTTAGGTTTTTGGCAGCTGTAATGTGCCTAGGTAGTGGATTCCATAATTTAGGCGCAACTACACTTAAAGCTTTATCACCATAGCATTTCTTATTCGAGGCTGGTACAATGAGTCCATTTTGAGTTCTAGATCTTAAAGCTCTAGATGGTTCGTATTGAGAAATTATATTCTATTCGTATCCTGGAGATTCGATTGCTAAGGCTTTAAAAGTTATCACCAACATTTTCAAAACAATACGTTGTACAACAGGAAATTACAATCGTCCAATTTTGACGTCAAAAAAGCATGGACCAGTTTTTCGACAGAAATTATACAGAGAGATACTTTCTGATCCTCGCTATGAATCTGAGCTGGTTGAAAGAGAATTTTTGCTGAGGTAGTTAAGGTGCTCTGACATTAAAATATTTTTGTCCAAAATAACCCCAATGTTTCTGACCGAACTGCTGGAACATATAGTATCTCCAATATTAATAAATTCCTAAGTTGGTTGAGATCAACATTTAGAGGTAAGCTGTGTCACTTTGTTCAGCTTAAGTTTATTTTTAAGCATCCACTTTTTAAGTGCAGATACACGTTTGAATCTTTCGAGTAGAAGAGTCCCTATGATGCGAATTTGGGACGTTGGAAAGAGACATATAGCTGTACATCATTAGCATATAAATGATACGACATATTGTGCGTTTTGAATATGTCACTTATAGGAGATGTGTAGAGAAGGTATAGGAGGGGACCGAGGACCGATCATAGAGGTACCCCCGACTCTACCTTTCTTATGGAGCATTTTACACCGTCATTGTAGACAAATTGCTTCCGACCGCAGAGATATGATTGTATCCACTTCAGTGCATCTCCCTTTATTCCAAACCTAGTTGATAGTCTGTCAAGAAGAATCCTATGGTCAACAGTATCGAATGCCGAGGACAAGTCTAATAGGAGTAGCATAACTGTCTCTTAATTATCAACAGCATGCAGTATATCATTTTTTACCTTTGAGGGAGCAGTCTCAGTACTGTGATACTGCGTGTATGCTGACTGACATACATCATTGAGATCACTTACTAAAAGGTTTGTATTCCTAAATCTTTGGTACAAGATGTATTTTTATTAGTATCGTAAGATAAAATAGTCAAGTCACAAAATGTTTGCCAGATGTAAGTCTGATCTTCTAAAGGCATTATCTCGACAGCTGTTGTGAGTTAAAGAATAATTGGCCAGTCAAAAAATATGAGACACACGTATTCATGAAAAATATCGGAACCAACAGTGAGGATGAAATGTCTCGACGATCGCAGTTAAGCAACTTCAAACGGAATGTCTTTATTATGTCTGAAGAAATGAATTTTTTTTAACAACGACCTGTGGTTATATTTTGAATGCCATTTAGCCTTTTATACGCATATGGGTCCGTTTTGTTTGATTCTTAGTACAAACTAGTTTAAAAGTTTGGAATATAAATATTGGTAGAGTAGACAATGAGAAATCTGGGAAAAGAACCATGCATTAATCATAGAAATATCAATATCTTAAATAAAAAATATGAAAAGAACTAATAGGTAGTAGAAGGGCAAGAAGGTATTAAGGACATAGTAGTTTATTACAAACTGGGGAAAAAGTCAATGCAACACCGACATTAAACTCCCGATCATAAATTTTAAATTGGGAGATTAATGTGTTTTGATTAATTTATTTCCTATTTAATCTTGGCCTCTCATGTAAGACTTAAGAAATTATCCTGTAATTGGGTAATACTGACCGCAGGTTAACCTTTCGAAACATAACAACGACATCGCAATTACATAAGAAAATATTATCGGACACAGATTACGCAAGACTCGAAGTAATAAGTGTACATCCAATTTTTACTTTTTAAAATAAGATGTGGAGAGACGTTCGAAGCAATCATAGTCTCAACATAATATAGCGAAAAGTAAACCTTGATATTGAATCATTTAAGAATCAGACAAGAATACGTTGAGTTTTTAGTACAATATATCCTCGACTTATTCACAGCTCACTAAGAGAAGTCCAGCGAGCCCCTAAGTGAGGGACTTGGCAATTTCTGGCGAAACAAATGGAACAAAATTAGAAGGGAGCAGATGGAAGCGGAATTGCGGAGAAACGGATGTCATTGAACACTTGATCGATGCACCAAAAACATTGAATTTACCATCATAAATTGTTCATTTTGAGATGACGGGAAAAAGTTAGAAACAGGACAAGGGAAGCAGCAATATGAAGTAATGTATGCAATTCTACAATTGAGAGAAAATCAATACAATAATAAGATTTATTTTAACACTATAATATGTCAATTAGCGAATAACAGGCAACAGTAAGAAGAGAGAGAAGTGGGAAAAAATGCGACGCAAAATATGTATTTCGAAATTTAAGACAAAGTCAACGCAAGAACAACATTACGTTTATGTAAGACTATAAATTTTATAATTGCGACTAACAGGTAGCGGTGGGGAGGGACAAAAGGGTAGAGAAACTACGATGTAAAGTTAAAAATTTCCGACTAGGGGAAAAAATCAATGCAACAAAAACATTAGAGTTAACAATATATCTTTTTAGTGAGCGAATATCAGGAAACAGTAGGGAGGAAGAGACAGGTAGAAAAAGCGCGATGCAAGACAGATAATAAATTCAGACAAGGGAAAAAAGTCAATGCAACAACAACAACATAAAAGTTAACAATATAACTTATAAATCAGCGAATAACAAGTAACAGTACGGCGGGAGAGAAGGGTGGAAACAATATGACGCACAGTAGATAACCTCAGATTAGGAAAAAATAAATGAAAAAAAACCATTAAAGTTAAGAATGTAACTTCTAAACGAACGAATAACGGTAGGGAGGTAGAAAAGGGTAGAAACCATTTGAAGCAAAGATGATAATTTTGGACTAAGTAAAAATCAGTAAAACAACTACATTAAAGTTAACAATATGATTTGCTAATATGCAAACAACAGGCAACAGTGGGGAAGGAGAGAAGGGTAGAAACCATGTGAGGCAAAGTAGGTAATTTCTGACTTGGGAAAAATCAATGAAACGACAATATTAAAGTCAACAATATAACGTAAAAATGAGTGAATAACATGTAACAGTAGGGCGGAAGAGAAAGTTGGGACAAATTATGCAAAATAAATAATTTCAAACAAGAGGGGAAAATCAATGCAACAATAATATCAAAGTTAACAATATAACTTGTATAAGAGCGAATAAAAGGTAACGGTATGGAGAGGGAAATAATTAGAACCCATGTGAAACAAAGTAGGTAATTTCAGACTAGAAAAGAAATCAGTGCAACAACAACATTTAAGATAACAATCTAACTTTTTACAGAACAAGTAACAGGTAACAGTAGGAAGGGAGAGAAGGGTAAAGACCATGTAACGCAAAGTTGGTAACCTCAGACCAGGGAAGCAATCAATGCAACAACAACATTTAAGTTAATAATATAGCTTATAAATTAGCGAATAACAGGTGACAGTAGGGAGGGAGTGAAGAAGGAAAACAAATGCGTTGCAAAGGATATAGTTTCAGACTAGGGAAAAAAAGGAATACAAAAACAACATTAAAGAGAACAATAAATTTCGTCAATGAGCAAGTAACAGGTCATAGTAGGTAAGGAAAAAAGGGTAGAAACCTTGTGGCACAAAGTTTTAAATATCAGACCAGGAAAAAGTATCAATGCAAGAACAACATCAAAGTGAACAAATTAAATTATATATCAGCGCAAAAAAAGGTAACAGTAGGGAAGGAGAAAAGAGTAGAAACAATCTGACGCAAAGTAAGTAGTATCAGACTAGGAAAAGAATCAATGCAACAACAACATTAAAGTTAATAATATAAGTTATCATGAACAAATAACATGGAATAGTAGGGAGAGAGGGAAGGGTAGAAAAATTGTGATGCAAAGTAAATAATTTCGGACCAGGAACAAAATCAATGCAAGAACAACGTAAAGGTTTACAAATATAATTGTATATCAGGGCAAAAGAGATACAGGTAGGGAGGGAGAGAAGGGTCGAAATCGTGTGTAGCAAAGTAGATAATTTCAGACTAGGAAAATAATCAATGCGGCAACTACATTAAAGTTAAAACTAAAACTGGTAAATAAATGAATAACATGGAACAGCAGAGAGAGAGAAGGTAGGGTAGAACAAAGAAATTGCAAAGTAGATATTTTCAAGGAAAGGAATCAATGCAATAATAATATCACAGTTAACAATGTAACTTATATACGAGCGAATAACAGGTAACGGTATAGAGGGAGAAAAAGGTAGGGCCAACGTAAAACAAAGTTGGTAATTTCAGGCAAGAAAAAAAATGCAACGACAAAATGCATCTTTTTCGTAATTGAATATCACGTAACAGTAGAAAGAAAGAGACAGGTAGATAAAATGCAATGCAAAGTAGATACTTTTTTTCAGCCAAGGGAAAAAAATCAATGAAACAACAATATCAAAGTTAGCAATATAACTTATATATGAGCAAATAACAGGTAACGAGAAGGAGGGAAAGAAGGGTAACAACCATGTAACGCACAGTAGATCATCTAAGAATACGGAAAAGATCTATTCAACAACAACATGAAAGTTAACACTGTAACTTATATAGGAGCGAATCACATGTAACTGTAGGGAGGGAGAGAAGGGTCGAAACCATGTGACTCAAAGTAAATAAACTCTGACTAGGAAAATATCAATGTAACGACCACATCAAAGTAAACATTGTAACTTATAAAGGAGCGAATAACATGTAACTGTAGGGAGGGAGAAAGAGGTCGAAACTATGTGACTCAAGGTAGGTAAACTTAGACTAGAGAAAAAGTTAATGTCACGACAACATTAAAGTAAACAGTGTAGCTTATAAATCAGCGAATAACAGCTAAAGGAAAGGGGAAAAGAAGAGTGGAAAACATGTGACGAACAGTAGATCATCTAAGAGTACAGAAAAGTCAATTTAACAACAACATTAATGTGCCTGTACGGAGGGGAGGGAGAGTGGAAACCATGTTACTTGAAGTAGGTAAACTTACATTAGGGAAAAATCAATTTAACGACAACATCCTGTTAACAATGTAACTTATAAATGAGCAAAGAACAGGTAACGAGAGGAAGGGAAAGAAGGGTAGAAACTATATGACTCACAGTAGATAATGTCAGAATAGGGAAAAATCAATTGAAGAACAACATTCAAGTTAACAATGCAACTTATAAAGGAGCGAATAACATGTGACTGTAGGGAGGCAGAGAAGGGCAGAAACCATGTGACGCACAGTAGATAATATCGGAATAGGGAAAAATCAATTCAATAACATCATTAAAGTTAACAACACAATTAATATAGGAGCGAATAACATGTAACTGTAGGGAGGGAGAGAATTTTCAAAACCATGTGACTCAAAGTAGGTAAAATTAGACACGGGAAAAATCAATGCAACTTGTATATGAGAGAATAACATATAACAGCAGAAAAAGATAGAAGGGTACAAACAGTGTGATACAAGAAAGATAATCTCAGAATAGTGACAAAATGAATTCAACAACAATATTAGAGTTAAAAATCTAACTTATAAAGGAAAGAACCATGTGTAACTGTAGAGATGAATAAAAGGGTAGAAATAATGTGACCCAAAGTAGATAACATCAGAATAGGGAAAAAATCAATTCAAGAACAACACTAAAATTTTAAAATATAAGTTACGAATGTAAATGTAACGGGTAACGGTAGGGAAAGAGAGAATGGTAAAAACCATGTGACACAAAATAGGTACTGTAAGAATATGGAAAAACATCAATGCAACAACAACATTAAAGTTAAAAACGCAGCTTATAGAAGAAGCAATAACGCGTAACAGTAGAGGGGGATAGAAGGGTCCAAACCATGTTACTCAAAGTAGGTGAACGTAGACTAGGGAAAAGTCAATTCAACAACAACAATGAAGTTAACATTGCAATTTATATAGGAGAGAATAACAGGTAACAGTAGAAGGGGATAGAAGGGTCGAAACCATGTTACTCAAAGTAGGTAAATTTAGACTAGGGAAAAACCATTTCAACAACAACATTAAAGTTAACAATGCAATTTATATAGGAGAGAATAACAGGTAGCAGTAGAGGGGGATAGAAGAGTCGAAACAATCTTACTCAAAGTAGGTAAATTTAGACTAGGGAATAATCAATTCAAAAACAACATTTAAGTTTAACAATGCAAGTTATATAGGAAGAAATATCATGTAACTGTAGGGAGGGAGAGAATTGTCAAAACCAGGTAACTCAAAGTAGGTAAACGTAGAGGAGGGAAAAATCAAAGTAACGACAACGTTAAAGTTAACAGTGTAACTTATAAATGAGAAAATATCAAGTAATGGGAGGGAGGGAATGAAAAGTGGAAAACATGTGACGCTCAGTAGATAATCTCAGATTAAGGAAAAGATCAATTTAACAACAACATTAATGTTAACAATGTAACTTGTATAGGAGAGAATAACAGGTAACTGTAGGGAGGGAGAGAAAGGTCAAACAATGTGACACAAAATGAGATAATCTTAGAATAGGGAAAAAATCAATTCAACAACAACATTAAAGTTTAACAAAGCAACTTATATAGAAGCGAATATCATGTGACTGTAGGGAGGGAGAGATTGGCAGATACAATATGACGCTAAACAGATTATCTCATGACAGGGGACAAATCAATTCAGCGACATCATAAAGTTAACAATGAAAGTTATATAAGAGCGAATACATTTAACTGTAGGGAGGGAGAGAGATTGGTGAAAACCATGTGACTGAAAGTTGGTAAACTTAGACTAAGGAAAATTAAATGTAACGGCAACATTAAATTTAACAATATAATTTATAAATAAGCGAATAGCGGGTAATGGGAAGGAGGGAGAGAAGAGTAGAAACCATGTGACAGAAAGCAGATAATCTCAATAATCTCAATGTTACACAAATGAGATAATCTTAGAATAGGGAAAAAAATCAATTCAACAACAACAACAATGCAACTTATAAAGGAGCAACTAACAGGCAACAGTAGGGAGGGAGAGAACGGTGGAAACCATATTACGCAAAGTCGGTAATTTCATACTAGGAAAAAAGCGATACCACAAAAATATACAAGTTGACAATATAAGTTGAAAATTTACAAGTAATGGGTAGGAGAAGGGAAGGAGACAAGGGTAAAAACTATGTGATACAAAGCAGGCAATCTAAGAATAGGGAAGAGCATCAATGCAACAACAACATTTAAGTTAGAAATATAACTTGCAAATTTGAAAGAAACGGGTAACGATAGGAAGGGGGAGAAGGGTAGAGACCATGTGACACAAACGGAAATTTCAGACGAGGAAAAAAATAAATTCAACAACAAGAATAAAGTTAGCAATATAAACTATAGAGGAGCGAATAGCAAGTCACTGTAGGGAGGGAAAAGAGGGAGAGAGAAGGGTAGAAACCATATTACGCAACGTCAGTAATTTCGGATTAGGAAAAAAAACTTAATGCAACAACAATATTAAAGTTAAGAATGTAACTTGCAAATTAACAATTAACGGGCAACGGTAGGAAAGGATGAAAAGTTAGAAAACGACGTGACGCAACGTAAGTAATTTCAGACGAGGAAAAAATCAATTCAACAGCAACATTTGAGCTTACAATATAAGCTTGCAATTTTGCAATTAACGTGTAACGGCACGAAAGGAGAGAACGGTAAAATACGATGTGACGTAAGTAATTTCAGACTAGCAAAAAATCAATTCAATAACTACATTAAAGTTAGCAATTTAACTTGCAAATTTGCAAATAATGGGTTACGGTAGGGAAGGGGAGAAGGGTAGAAACTATGTGACTCAAAGTGGATAATATCAGAATAGGAAGAAAATCAATACAACAACTACATTAACTTTAACAATGTAATAAATAAAGAGCAAATAACAGGTAACTGTAGGCAGGGAGAAAAGGATAGAAACCATATTTCGGAAAGTTGATCATTTCAGACGAGGCAAGAAATCAATGCAACAACAATATTAATGTTAACAATATAACTTGCAAATTTGCAAGTAACGGGTAACGGTAGAGATGAAGAGGAGAGTCGAAACCATGTGACGCAAAGTAGGTAATTTCAGACTAGGGAAAAAATTGATCTAACAGTAAAGGTTGAAATGAAAGTTATAGTTAACTTATAATTGTGCGAATAACAGGGAACAGTACGGAGAGAGAGAAGGGTAGAAAAATGCGATGCAAAGTTGATAATTTTTGACTATCAAAAAAATCCCATGCAAAAACAACATTAAAGTTAACAACATTAAATTTGTGAATAATATGTAATAGTAGGGATGGTGAGAATGGTAGAAAACTATTTGATGGAAAGTAGGTATTTTGAGACCGCGGAAACTATCAATGTGACAATGAAGTTCAATTTAACAATCTAACATGTAAATTTGTGAATAACTGGTCGCTGTAGGGGGAGGGAGAAGGGAAGAAAAACTGCGATGCAAAGTACTTAATTTCAGATTGGGGAAAAAATGAATGCATCAACCACGTTAACTTTATCTCTAATGGTTGGAAGTTTGCGAATAACATGTAACGGTAGGGAGGGAGAAGGGAAAAAGAAATGCAACGGAAAGTGTGTAATTCCTCATTTGACAAAAATAAATGGAACAACAACAGTAAGTTTAACATTTTAAACTGTTAAGTAAAGTTGGAAGAGGAAGTATAAAGAAGAGGGAAGCAGCAGTGGAAACAAAACTTAAAAGCACAAAACATGGAGAGGAAACAATGCAAAAATACTATTACGTTTAACTCTATAAATTGTAAATTTTAGAGTAACAGGTTATGGTAAGGAAGAAGAGGAGGGAAGAAGAAATGCGACGCAAAGTAAGTAATGTCAATCATGTGGCAGCATCAATTTAACAGCAATAGTAAATTTAACATTAGTGATTAGGGGGGGGGGGGGGGGGGGGGGAGAAGCCGCAGTACAAATCAAATAATTTTTTTGTTTATATGAGAAAATGTCAATGCAACTACAACATTATATTTAACATTGTACACTGGAAAATGGAAACTTCCAGATAACCATAAGCAGGGGGGAGGAGGGACGCGGTAATGCAAAGAATTGTAGGTTATTCCAAGCTTGGAAAATGGTCAGTGCAACAATTACATAAAATTTAATTTTAATAAATGTAAAATTTTAAAATTCTAGGTAATGATTAGGAGAGAGAGAATGGAAGAACCAATGCAAAGCATAGTGGGTAGTTTATGAGTTGGGAATAGATCAATACAAAAACAAACGTAAAGTTAACATTGCAAACTGTAAATTTGGAAATAGCAGATAATAAACAGGAGGGAGAGGAGGAACCGGCATTGCAAGTCAAAGGAGGTAATTACAAACATGGAAACAGAGCAATGTAACAACAAAATTAAAGCATTATAGTATGTAAATTTGAAGATGATGATTCGTAGGGAGGGGATGCTAGCATCAATGCGAAACGTTATAGGTAACGCCAAGCATAAAAAAAGATCAATGCAACAACAACACTAAATTCAATATTATAGACTGTCAATTTGGAAATAACAGATAATGATTAGGAGAGACAGGAGAGTAGCAGAAATACAAAGAAAAGTAAGTACCTTTAAACACGGGAAGAATCAATTCAACAACAATATTAAATCTGCTTAGCAAGCGTCTTAACCTTTTCTGCATCATGCAGAGAGGTACTCTGTGTACTAATACTTTAAAAGTATCTAATATTTAATGACGAACAGCGCAACACCTTCAAAATTAAAGGACAATTGTTCTCGATAAGAACCGTTCATCTCCAATATTTTACGTGGCAACATTAATGGCAGCAGACTTTCCGATGAAACTCGTCAGCCGCCTAAAACAGTTAAAACAACAGAGTGCGATAATAACGATATAACGTTTACTTGCCCTTATATTGTTGTTAATTTCCAAACGATACCCAAAGCGAATAAATTAACTACGTACTCTACTAGGCAAACCTATTTCAAGTAATTTTAATTGTAATTCAGATCACAGTTAGTCGTTCCGTGCCTCGTCTGTCATTCGCTATGCAATCAAGCGCTAGGCATTCTCTTAAAACACGGTTGAGTAATTTCGTCGAGTTATGTCACTCTTGGTTACAGAAAATGTGTGGCATGTGAAAACTAATTGTTTTTAGGTCATACAATATTGCTTTTGAATTTCCATATTAATGGACTGGAGGAAGGGACTCGAGTGCTGAAGTCGATACTGGGGGCAATGAAAGACAAAATGAATTAAGAATTAATAGCCATGACAGGTAAACAACTTATAAATACTGTGTTATTCTTTAACTGGAAGCATTATTGTTTTTGATGCTAGTGTATTTTTACATTCACCGTAATGATTTCTCTTCAGGTTATTTAGCCTTCATCTCCTGCTTTTTGTACATTGATAACCTAAGATTCCTTCTGTCATTTTGGAAAACCGATATTTTCTGATTCATGCTACTACTGTTTCTCGTTTATGATTGTAAAATTGACTTTTATCTAAATTGTAATACTGCCTTTGCAGTATGTTGTGTTTTTTTCTTTCCCTACCGATATTCTCTGATTCACCAAATTCCATTTAACGGCTGTAATTGGTTTATTACGACTTGTTCATGTTCCTGCCTCTATTTGTGTATTGTATTGAAACTCACTTTCTTCTAAATTTCAATACCGCTTTCTCAACATCTTAAGCATTATTCTCTTCATTTCTCTTTACTGATATTCTATGATTGAGCAAATTTCAGGTTACTGCTGTTATTTTTGCCTTGAATTGAATTAATCATTTTTGGAATTGTAATTTATCTCTCCCAACATCTTGTTCATTCTCTTTTTTCATTGGTTTCGACCGATGCTCTCTAATTGAGCAAATTTCATGTTGCTGCTATTATTTGTGCTTTGAATGGAAGCTAATTTTTTTCTGAATAGTAATATATCTCTTGTAACATGATGTTTATTCTCTTTTTCTATTTGTGTTTACTGATATTTTCTAATTAAGAAAATTTCATGTTACTGCTGTTATTTTTTGGCTTCGTCCATTTGCGCGAAAAGGCGCCGTGCCAGTTTTTCGGGTGGTTCTGTTCCCTGGGCGCCTTTTGAGTCGCCG
>JAAAKM020002693.1:0-13189 GCA_010016025.2 Alatinidae sp. Z8VKAUB7J3 | reverse complement strand
ATTATCATCGTTACTATCATTATCATCGTTATCATCAATATCATCATTATCATCATTATCATCATGATCATCATTATCATCATTTTCATCATTATCATCATTATTATCAATATCATCATTGTCATCATAATCATCGTTATCATCATTTTCATCATTATCATCATTATCATCATTACCATTGTTATCATCATCATCATTATCATCATTATCAACATTATCATCGTTATCATCATCATCTTCATTTTTATCATTTTCATCATTTTCATCATTTTCATCATTTTCATCATTATCATCATTATTATCATTATCATTATTATCATCATTATTATTGTTATCATCATCATCATCGTTATCATCATTATCATGGTTATCATGGTTATCATCATTATCATTGCTATCATGGTTAACATCATTATCATCACAGTTATCATCGTCACCAACATGATTACCATCATTATCGTCGTCGTCACCATTATCATCATCCTTAATGTAACCATCGCCAGCATTTTAATCATCGTGAATTATTCTGTACGTGTACTTGCAGTGTCTGTAGTAATTCAGTCACCCCTTGTCGAACATCTCACATCAAAGCTACCCATCCTAAGCAAAACTGGCAACATCGCAAACCATCAGGTACTAGGGAACAGGGGTGCAAAGGGGCCATAGGGGGGAAACATCTGCCAAATCCCAATTTTTCGATGACCACTTCAGCTTTATCAAAATTTAGATTGATTGAGGTAATCATTGTGCCACATTCACAGCAAGATATGCATATCAAAAGGAATCACCCCTTCCCACACAACGACCAAAGTGGAATGCGGACAAAAAATGAATCCAGGCTACTTGGCTCCCTTAATCTGTCTTACCTTTCCCTGTCACTGACCATGACGTCTATTACATAGGATCGGGGTTTTCTCTCTCTCTCTATGTTTAATGTATTACATAAATGCGCTTGCAGACGTCGATATAGGTTATACATCGATCAGGTTACTTATATGCCGCTACCATCATGGTCATCGTAATCGCCATCAGGATGTCCAACTGCTATCAGTTAGCACTCTCTTAAATACAGAGGGTGGGGTGGTTCCTAAAGTTTGTTTTTTGGTTATTTGCCATGCGAGATCATTATTTCAATCACAGGGCTTTTGAGGCTCATTGTATAAAACACTTTGTACCTACTTTTTGCCGCCGGAAAGATTTTATAAGTAGTATCGTAATTTACTCCCGCAGTTGCATGGTTTGTTTCACGTTTGTTCCCAATTACGTCCCTGGTTTTGTATATTTTGTAAATCACTTTCCTTGCTTACCTATCTTAAAAAAATAAACACTGGATTCTAATCAGAGTCATATGAATTACAAAGCTGTTTAAAATGAATAACAATGAGTCGCCTTTTTCGAAATTTCGAATTTTTCGATCTTTGAATTTTGTACCACAGAAATCGTTCTAAGACTCCTCTCTTTATTTTAAGTGTTACTTTAAAGGCTTTGAATTGTCTCTCTTTCTTTTTCAGGTTATCGTTGCAAGTTTACTGTTCTTTATTTCTGGTTAATTTTCCAATGGATACTCAAAGTTGTTCCCTATTATTGGAAAGTTGTAAGTAAGCTTTATTACATTTGAAGCATACTCTAAGTCAGTGGTCCGTAATCTTTTGTTTCAAGCCGACCTCTGTGGAAGAAATACCATGTGCGGACCTATTTGTGAAATAAATCATCATGTAAGATGCGTACGTGTGCCTTATATGCAAGAAAAAAGGCTTTATTAGTCAGTTCCCTAAAAACCCTAAGACTCAGATTAATTGATGTTTTTCATCTTTTAATTCCCCAAACCTGTCACGTACCTTTTGGATTGCAAGATTCATCTAAATCACACTACTTCACACTACTACTTTACAATTACTTGAATTCAATTCATAGCATCATAAACGGATTCTCTTGTTACAAGGCTGATTCGATTGCCAAAATTTAAGTAATTCCTGCTCTATCCCAGCCGTTTCTCACATTGGATATGTTATTTTACATAGAATGGTAAAACAATGTGACCCATTTTAAATAGAGGATTATATCAATAGTCTATTGCAAAAACTTGTGGAACTTAAGGGTAATAAAATATTTTACTAATTCTTGGAAGAACAAAGGACAAAAATAAGGTTGTTTCTGACTTTGGACGTTTTCGCGCGGACAAATATTTGCGCAGTATTTAAATTCGCCCACCTAGGGGTGCTCGATAAAATGGTACTGCGCGAATTTAAATAGACTTAAGGTAGTCACTTTCATTTCTTCTGCGAGTACAGATGTTCTGTCTACTGTGACGTCACTGGCTTTCCTTCAATGATGGCTGGAAGTGCTTTTCGTCTTGGCGTGATAACTAAAGGGAAAGACAAATCATATATTGTGGAACTGAACATTGGCTTTGAGTCTAACATGTGTTAATACATTGGCCGGAAATCAGAGAATAAGCCTTTGTATGATATTAGCAATATTTGACCACGTTCACAATCCATCCTCAAAGTTACATGAGCCTAAAAATATGAGAAGCAATAGAAAAATTCTTAAGACCGCAATAATCTCATACTTGGTAGCTGCAAAGTACTTTGCATTACTATCGGCCATAGCACAGGGTAAAGAATGGGGCATCAAGTCCTTAATGATTACTAGCAAACATTCCGAATAAGCAGGGGGATAGAAACAGTATAAAAAAATTAAGCAATGAGACGTCGCGGTGCCCTGTGTGGACGTACGTAAAGAGATCTAACTGCATTTCGAACTCGCCACTGTCTTACGTCAGGGATAATGTCTCATCAAACTTGTTAAGCTACGAAGTCTATGTATGATAAGCCTTTGTGCAAACTTGATAAACTTGATAAATAAAAAGAAGGCCAAATTATTGCTATGAGTATGAATTTAATGTTTGAAATTTTCAAGGACAGCAAATATTTATAAGGTATCGACCGGTTAAGGCTTGAAAATAAAAAATACCTGATACGAGAAATTTTACGTTGTGCAATACGTACAAGCTATGATACATTTTGTAGAAGAGACAAGGCCTAACCTTATCCTGTCTTTTTTATTTGGTATATAGATTTGTTGTTCTTTGTTCATTTTTAATAAAATTGTTCTCTGTAAGTTTCATATTTCTTACTTATTTTTCTTCCTCTAGCAATGGTTATCGTGTATATCATGTTAATCGATTTATAACATAACAGCTTTCGTATACCTACTATAAGAGAGTACCAAATTGTGTACTGCTTATAATTTTAGATAAAGAATTGAGTTTAAAAATGTATTCGTTACTATCATTTATGCAGATTCTTTTACGGCGAAGGAGCTGCATTTATCCTGGACGACAAAATACGATGGAGTTTTCCTTACGAGACCGGCAGAAAATTTCACAGTGGAGGGATACAAAGTGATTCACGTTCAAAACTTGCAAGAGGACTTCAACTACGTCTTCTCCGGTGGTAGCGGTATGACAATAGTTGAAGCTATCTGATCATCCTGTTTTCTTGGTTAACAATGTCAGAGGCTTTCTTTCACTTATCTATAAATAAAGTGTGTTGGCTGTGCATGGATAAGTTTGCGAGAGTTTTTGAGAGTGGATATCAACTCTGTTCACAGATTTCTAAACCAGCTCTTACTTCACTTAGCCATACTTTTGTTCGATTGAAATATTTTCCATGTAAAATGTACGATTTAGTAATAGTCCAGTTTTAACGATGCTACTAACGATAACAATATATCGCAGTATCGCTGGAATTGCTCCTCGGGCAATTTTCCGATGATATCTTCTCCGATAAACCCCGCTAGGATACCAATTCATTGTTATTTTTATAGTTATCGTTATCAGATCTGTGGAAGTGTGACTGGGCCTTAACTTAGGCAATCTGTGTCCGCAGAGATATTGCAAAATTTATCCCTGTCTTTGCATTACAAATTAGTTAGCTAATGTCCCAGAGTAGACTACCTAAGAGACTTTTAGTTACTTAATGTCTTGCTTAGTTAGTTAAATCGTAAAATGCAGATGTCACGTTTAAATATTTGTCTAATATTGGTTTTATGATTGTTTTAACTTGACTTCAATCCTGTTATCAACATAGCTTGCTACGTAATAGACTTACTCAGTTAGCATTATGTAAAAATTTGTACAAATTTTCTAAAGTTTTTGATATAGTGTTATTTATTAATAGTGTATAAGAAGGTTTAATTAGCGCCAAGGATGGAAGAGAGGCATTATACGCTGTTACAAAAAGCTGCCTTCGCGAAAGAAAATCTACTTCGCCATCACTACTACTCGTTGAAAATTTCTTAGGCGAGGATATGCATTGCATTCAATAGTGTCAATAGTTTTAATAACACGATGTAAACGACAATAGGGGAAGGTCTAGAGCTGCTGGTCGACTATAGAAGTTTTAGTATATATTGTCATCGAACTATATTGTCACATAGCCATCACTACCGTATTTCCTTTTATTAGAGCCCTGGGCGCTTATGTAAAAATTCACCTACAATGTGCGGTACTAATTAGAGGGCGGAGCTAATCAGAGGGCGGCGTTTATAAAAATTTTAAATGATTAAGAAATAAATTTTATTTGAAGCTCAAAAAACAATATGAACAGAATCAATGAACAAAACAGAATCAGTGTCTTTTATGCTTCAAAAACATACTTTATTGTGTAACTACCCTTCTGTATGTTTTTTCCCCTTTTTCTAATTAGTGCCACTTTTTCTAGGTGCGGTGCTAATTAGAGGGCGGCGCTAATAAAATAATTTTACTTCAAGGTGCGGCGCTTATTAAAGAGTGGCGCTAATTTGAGGCGGGGCGGTAATAAGAGGAAATACGGTATTTATGCATTTGATATTCAGTGAGCACTAGTTTAACGTCTCTTACATTTTTCTGTTTTGCAGAGGTCCACAGCCGTTTAACAGTGATCTTTTACTTAGATCGAAACTTTTACCATTACTTCGTCCATCTGTATCTCCCCAGCATCATCTTGGTAATGCTGACCTTTTCATCGTTTTGGATTCCTCACACTGCCTACCCAGCAAGGATTACATTATGCATTACCAATTTTTTGGCCACCTTACTGTTTATTCAAACTGTAACAAAGTCGGTCAACATAACGGCAGACATGAATGCAATGGAAACGTTCCTTGCTTGGAATTTGGTTTTCATCTTCTTTGCATTGATAGAATTTTGCATAGCCATAAACACTACGGAGGAAAAGGTACGAACTTGATCAATAGGTTGGAAGCCATAATGTGAGGCGGAAGCATATCTTCTTTTATGCCATAAGGTTTTGATTTTCTCAGTCAAGTTAAAAAAATTCTATAAGGTGCTGTCTAACCTTGCAAGCTTAATAATGTACCTTTGTTTGCTTCTATGCTCCAGTGCTTCTTCTGAGACTTTGACACAAAGTTTTTAAAATGAGATCAGATTTTTCGCCGTTCCAAACTCTTTCAATCTTTACACCAACCTTCAGTTTCTGATTTTGTTGATTAAAAACTGAAGTACACGGTCAATATAAACTGATCAGTTCAAAGTGATCAGCTGCTTCATCACTTTAACCGAATGCAGTGCGATCAACTAACATTCAGTCTAAACAAAACAGTCCAAACAATAACGACTTGTCATGATTGAAAGAAAAATAAGCGTTCGAAAATGGTATCAGATACGGGATGCGCTACTGCTACTCTTCTTCTGGGCATCACCATTAAAAAGAGAAAACGAAAGAAGAATGAAAGATTCAACTGAGTTGATACGGTGGATGAAACAAACGCATGGGGAATCCTCCCCTCGAAGAACTGCGTTTAAAGAAAGAAGATCAGCTCAAGAAATACCATAAAAATGTGGCATCAGACATACATAAAGAACAAAGTCTGCATAAGGCAAGAGAAAAACGCATCAGCGTAAACTGGAAAAGTTTAATTATGTGCAACTTTTTGAAAAACAACTGATGAGTGTGGCTAATCAGTCCAAAGCATATTAGTTTTTTATTGCATGCACATAAGCAACAAGACTGATCATTATAAATTCTGCTGACAAAAACATTTACTATTAGATTTAGGTGTAGACCTAATAACACCCACCAAATTTGGGACAACGTTTGGCAATGATTCACTAAGTGTTAGTGTTTAATTTCTGACTCTATTGTCAACATTCTCGTCATAACAGGTTTTGAGAAAACAGCATTCTGGGCATTTCAGACTTCGTGTGACACATGACTTAAGACATGTCACAATTGGCGCGGCTGTTAGAATACATTATTCGTGTATGACATAAAAGAATATAAATGATTTGGTTAAACAATGTAAAGGACAGATACATAAACAATATATGAACATTCTCAGCATCCTTTATACTTAAGAAAAACAACTTTTTTTTTCCACTTTCTCTTGCAGGCGATACGACTACTCAACAAAATACCTTGCATCAAACACTGCAGAAGCAACAAAACAGCACCTGTTGAAGACAGCAATGAACACAATAATACTGTGCATGTTGCCGCGGTAATGGAAGGGGATACCAAACCAACACAAGTTAATGCTGTGGAAAAGGAAAAGGACGACTTAAGCGAGTTGAAGGATAACAAGGAAAGCGTCAGAAAAGTGCACCCGCTTGACTCGTTCTCGAAAGTCTTCTTTCCCATACTGTATATAATTAGTATAACCGTGTATTTTACACGTCATCTTTATATTTGGACCACTATGTCTCATGAAGAAATGTGAAAACGTGAAAACTGTTTGGTGCTGGATAGACAGAGTAAGGACCCACGCAGCCAATAAATGATAGAATAAATTTCTATTCGATTGCACATCCTTTCAGCGAAGTATTTTAAGTTCGATGCAGGTATTCATAATTGGAAGGCAGAGGGCAGAGAGAGGACAAGGGCTATCTTCAAGACACCTAATCGTTCTAATCGGCAGCTTGTTAGTCAGACCTGTATCCTGAGAGCTATTTAGAGCAAAGCTCACTCAAATATAATAGTACCCCCTCCCCTCCTCCTCCCCGCAACTCACGTTGCAATGTCAAGTTGCAAAAATCTTTATTATTTAACCACTTGGAATGTTAAATCCATCCAATATCTTCTTACAGTGTCTATGGGCCTGTTCTCAATCAGAGTCTTGATAAACAGTGGGAACCACACTAACTCTAACCTAAATAAACAATAAAACAACCAGACAGGCTGACTAAGTTAAGGTTTGTTGAAGCATGCAAGGGAGTCGTCTCTTAATTTCAGCTATCAGGATAAGAAACAAGCCATGTGGTGCGCTAAAGAGTCGCGCAGGATAGCTTCCTAAGCATCATGAGAAACCTTTGTAGTCAATGAGGGCAGATACTACACCATTTCCTTGCCATTAAGTCGACATGCACTTTCTACTCATGCACAAGCGGAAAAAAACCCCCACAAGTTGCCCAAACCCGTGTACCATACTCAGTCTTATTAATACCAGATATCATCTTTATCATGCTGTGTTACTATATACTTCTATTTCAGACTTAGATTATGATATGGCACCTTTTAGTTCTTATACCATGTTGATTCAAGGACCCTTATTTGCGACATTAAATGTTGTCAATTAGAAATTGTTGCTGTAAAACATATAGCAAATTCAACAATATCTATTTTTAAATTTAAATACGCTTAATACTGTATTGTAGAATAATTGTTTTCACGCCATAACATTTATTTATATTGAGGTAGATTTACTTTGTGTTTCCTTACGTTTGGACATTTTGTTGACATTAACGTAACGCATGTCATAACCGTCATAAAGAAGCAAATTTCTCGTCAAAGCTGAAAACTAAAATAAGCATTGATGTGCAACTTTGTGTTACATGGAAAACAAATAGTCAAGAGTCCAATAAATTCTACATGCATCATTATCTTGAGTTGTATTTGCATCTTTGTCCCATACAACTGCTTTTAGAATATGATAAAAACACGACAGTATATCGTGATACACTTCAGTGCTTGCGCAGTGGCGCACAGTATGGACAGCAGAGAACAGCACAGAATACAAAGGGTAGAAAGGAATGACGCTGTCCATATTTCATTTTTCCTTAAATCGATTTATTTCTATAAATTTTACTAGTTAATCGGCTAACCGGTAAATTACAAATTAACATCGTCGTAACTTTCAACGGGCTGGGCACAACATGACGGGCCAAACGACAGTCCTTCCTTGGCCAAGTTTGGTCTCCAATTGCATTGAGCTGGATAAAGACGTCCACCTTTAGATGACTAGTAGCTAATGTTGCGACTTAAGAAATATAGTAATCAATAAATGTATCCCAGGTGTTTGTGGAGGGGGTGGGGGAAGAGCTATACCAATGCTAACGTTCTCAGGAGGAATTTGTCCCTTCATTTAATTTAATTTACCTTTTTATATTTACCGTCCAACTATGTAAAATCGCCTCATATTAGCATTAGCCTCGTAGATTTTAGCCTCTTATTATTATCATATTAGCATTAGTCTCGTAGATTTTAGCCTCTTATTGTTTTCAGAGTCTGTAGTTTACAGATGTCGTAAATTTACATCTATTATGACTCCTAAGTTAAGGTTTCAGGCATTTCCCAGGTCATCTCAATTATTTGGCAATAACGCCTCAGTGTTTCAGTCTAGAAATAGCACTTCCTACTATGAGATTTTCATCTACCAAGGT
This sequence comes from Alatinidae sp. Z8VKAUB7J3, assembly GCA_010016025.2. Lineage (NCBI taxonomy): Eukaryota > Metazoa > Cnidaria > Cubozoa > Carybdeida > Alatinidae > Alatinidae sp. Z8VKAUB7J3. The sequence goes on along the minus strand of JAAAKM020002693.1, from coordinate 4,527 downwards.
AATTTTTATGATCTAAGGATCTAAATAGGTTATGTAAAGATCCAAACCTAATTTTTGTAAGTCCTTCCCTTTTCAAGAAAATTTTCAGGTACAACATGCTAGTGCAAATAACTGTATGAAAATGGAGAGGCAGGAATGACAGGTGGGCGTTGTTTCATAAAGTTCTCTGCGCTAATGCTTAAATAATGAGGTGACTCAGAGTCGAGCGTGGGAGATAGCTTATTGCTATGCCCACGGATTTCTCATGAGAAGTAATTAAAATGACGAAATGTAGAGTTTCGTTTCAGCACTGATAAATATGATTTTACTATGCTCGACTGCTTTCAGAGTACTTATCTAGTATTGTGGTCTTGCGAAAAATCTCAAATAAACCAGAAGTATCTGCCATTCTTAATTATGTACTGTAGTAAATGTTTTAGAATTTAAATAGTTTGCTTTAAAACATTTAAAATGTATATCACTAGCTACTCAAGTAAAATGTGAGGGAAAACACTGAATTTGAAAAAATTATTAATACTTCTTAATTTTATGACCACCCTCAACTTGTCAGTATGATATATAATTCCAAGTTTAATGACGGTCATTCTATTATAATCACCTCCCCCAATTTTCAAGAAGTTTATAAAAAATACGCACTGGCCCATCTTTATCCCCTTCCTTATAATTAAGCATAAAAGGGTAATATTTTTAAAAAGATTAGAAAGAGCCTTACTAAGTAGGGCTGTCCATACCGGTTCTATTAATTGTTTACCATTTCGGTCCAAGAAACGAGTGCTGCATCACCGGGAAACAATGGTTCAATTATAATGGTGGCAAATTTAAGTCAAGCTCCTGAACGTAAGGAGTAATAACGCCTAACGAGGACCATCATTTAGTCCTTTCTATACCTTTCGACACATGGGCGCCCGCAAGGGGTGTCAAAGGAGCTCCCCTGAGACAACCGCTGAACAATAACGATCTTGCTAAAATTTGGCCATTCACAATGGTGTTTGCCCCCGTTGAAAAACTTCTTTGGGAGTCAATTTTTAGACACGAACCTGCAACACCTTCGAAAGAGATCGTCACAAGTGACACGTCACAAACGCCACCGTAATTCTTGTCTGTGCAACCCTTTCGTAATTTACTTTGAATGTCGTGTTCCGATTTTAGGGCTTGGGCCCTAGACTAAAAATAGAGCAGGTATCATTTCTGAGAACTTGAAACTTCTGATCAAATTTCATCAGTTAAGGAAAAGAGATTAATACTAAGCTTTATCTGAAAAAATGCATAAGAGAAGTATCAGTTGGCTATACAATAACGTCCTTCGTGAGACAAATTCTATTATTCCCATTAAATGATTCAACTATGCATACAGTACCAGACAGGCAACCTTGACAGAATCACCTGAAGGAGCTGCACATGCATTACGTCAACTCTCCTGGCGGAAGTCGGAACTGCATTCCGGAATGCTGATTGAAATATATATCGGTATGACAAAACATGTTGCCCAGTTGAAGGACGAACCATCTGCTTGCAGGAGTCTGCTTGCAAAACGAAGACATTTTGCTGGAAAGTCTAGGTAAGCCATTTTTCGTTGGCTTTTCACTGTACGTGTGTACAGCATGCCAACTCGTAATCATCACTTTTCAACCGACATTGACTGTACATATCATACAGGCGCGCCTACATCTTGTTCTAACCTCACCATTTTATAGGTATTTTGCAATTTAGGTTATGACCCGGAAGGTTTTATTGAAAGCGGCTTATGACCTACGACAAGGTTAAGTGTCAATATGATTTTGTGTAGCCATTGTATCGAAAGGCATTTTGCCCCTACAACCTTGATAAAGAAGGAGATGCTTGCCACAATATCTTAAAATTGCATCACGCCTATAATAAAAGTTAGCCCTACCATTTGGAATTGTGCAACAAATCCTTTTCATTCTATATCTTTATCTCCAGCACAGCTAGCTCATCGTCATCATCATTATCATCATCATTATCATCATCGTCGTCATCATCGTCATCTCTGTTGCCATTGTTACAATGATTATCATGACAATTATAATCACCACGACCATAGATAACATAGCGCGGTATATCCCTAAGAAAAGCAACAGTAAACAAATTTCCTGGTTCCTTATTGATTTGCTATATGAATATTTGTATATTCATGTTGTTTGTTGCCTTTAAAGACATATTTTTATTATTTTTTTATCGTGTTGCTTTTTAACTTAAAGATTCTTGAAGTGAAAAAGCACTGTAACTTTGGTCAGAAACTGCGTGTCCCGTAGAACCAAGACAAGAAGTCCTACGATAGACTTGTACAATCCAGCATAACAAACAAATTGGGATAAAAGGTGGAGTATTGCAGAAGAGTATCGGTGCCATGAATTTTCTAAGAAGTTTTAGAAAACGAAACCAAGAAAAGGATAAAAAAGTGCCAGTACAGAATGAGGTTCAGTCAAATAAAACTGAATGCACAAAGGAAGTAGAGGAAGGAGAGGATAAATATTTTCCCCGTCAAGTAACAGCCATAGTTGTAAGTCATATTGTTTTAACTTCTTGCAAAGTTGTTTTGTTTAAAGAAGAAAAACATTGTGTCCTTTTGTATTACGAGAGTGAACTCTTATGTTTCTGTTATATGATGCAAAGTTAGGCGTCAAAAGTAATAGAAAGTGCTAGTTGTCTGAAGTATTATAGAAGCATAACTTGAACATGCACATACATGTATATACATTTGAGTGTATAAGTAAGATTAATTTTTTTCTAATTTACATTTTATGCACTTTGCAAATCTTTAGACTATAACTAAAATATAACTATATTTTGGAACTTATGATCTTGTAGCCCCTAAATTATGATGGTACCAATGTTGACATTATGACAATAGCTTGTGACATCAATTTCAAAAGTTGTGTTGTGTTGGCTTTAACTATGTAGAGCTTCTCCACTCTACAAAATTACATCACCATTCATCCTGACAAAGCTTAGGCACCTTAGTTTCCTTGGCATAAATGTAGCATGCCAAGGACTTTCAGTGGTAGCAGGTTTTTAAATCTGCTGAAATTACATCTGCAAGTTGTTTTCCTCTGTTGTGTACCTGCAGCTTTCATCTAGGTAGCCATAGGCCATTGGAGGGATGTTGAACCTTAATCTTTTGCAATACGATTCAATTTGTTTAGTCAAAATTTACTTGTATACATAAATAAATGTAAAGTTAGTTGATTTAAAGGGGCTGCCCAGATAGTTGTTCTTCAAAATTGATTTAAATGGACTGACAAAATAGTTGTTCTTCAAAATTGCACTGAGTGATGGATATATTTTGCTGAATGTTATTGCCATAATTTGGTCACATCAGTCATCTGGAGTGAAAAAGGATCGATTTCTCAATGCACCATTCAAATTTGTACCACTGATTCAAAATTTTTCTTATTTGTGAATAGATCAATAGCTAAGATTAGCAGCAATTGCGTTCCAACAGGATTTTAAATGTCTTTGTATGTTCATTTACAGATTGGTGCTGGAGTTCGTGGAAATGTTTATGCAAAGTATGCACTTGATTTTCCAGAACGTTTAAAAATTGTTGCTGTTGCAGATGTAAAAGAGAGGAAAAGATACCAGTTCCAGAAGAAGTATAATTTAGAGGATGAATTTGTTTTTAACGACTGGAAAGATGTAAGTCATTTAAATGTTTCCTTGTTTTGCCAATCTTGTTTCAGAATGGCCCTGGTGTGCACAATTAACATTTCTTTCAATAAAAATGACACAAAAGAAATAGGAAATATGTTGCAACTGGGGCCCACACTTGTGGCCCTTGATATCACTGCATGTTCACTACATACTGTGGCACATGTTTACATTCTCAATTGTTCTGATCACTACATTCGCCTCCAGTCATCCACCATTGGACGTCCACCTTCTGTGCAACTAGAGTGATAGAGTATATATAGTTGTTAATATCAGAGATTGTCCAGCGGAGTTGGTGGAGCACATTCTGTGATAGCATGGATCATGGGTTCATGCCCCAGTGGTGAAATATTTTCTATTTCCCAAGTGCCTTTTTTAAATTCTGTCTTATTGACAATAATTTGTTATATAACCAGGTTTACAAGATTCTTTACAAAAATGGAAATTAAAGTGTTAGAGGAGTACTTTAAGTGTTGGATCTGCAGTTGTACCATTCCAAGGTGGTTGACAGTGGTCTGACATTTTTATTATCAATACCTCCTCCTATGGAAGATTTTCAAGACATATAATTTTATAGTCTTGTGATTTTATAGCATGTTGCAAAAGAAAGGGTTCGGGGGCAGATAGGGTACTAAATGACATTCAGTTACTTACACCTGTAGTATTTTAAGTCCATCAGTTGCTTTTGGCACATGATAATGCAGTTTCTTACCTGGTAGCTACACATCTGTGCAGGTACATATGTGTATACATTTGTACATACACATTCCCATATACACACACACATGTTGTGCACATGGCCGCCGCCCCCCCCCCCCCCCCCCCCCCCCCACCTCCCCCACCCCCCCCACACCCTCA
>JAAAKM020002690.1:0-13200 GCA_010016025.2 Alatinidae sp. Z8VKAUB7J3 | reverse complement strand
CAATGGGTCGTGGGTTCAAATCCCCTCAGCTCCATTAGTGAAAAAAGAAAGCAAGCTATTGTGGTAATGCTCCACTCTGTGATATATATATTGATAGTGCATGTTGTTGGTAGTGCATGTTGTTGGTAGACGATCGCTATAGATGTGTATATATATATATAAGTCATAGCTATACCGGTATAAAAACACATAAATACTTACATCTATAGAACCCATATATATCACTTCTGTCCGGCCCTTTAACATGTAGGAGACTTGAAAACCAGTTGCAGAGGAGGCAAATGCAGCTTGTTGAAAGAAAGGGGATTAACCAAGAAATTGAGCGTTTGAAGAGCTCAAAAGAAAATCTTGAGTAAGTCATAGTGTTTAGTTTTATATTGTATATATATATATATATGCCCACGGTCCAATAACCTTTTTAACATGCAAGATGCATAGTTTTAATGGTGAGTTTTTAGAACTTTTTTGTGACCCCAAATGAATTTGTTGCCTATACAAAGGGAGGTCACATTTTATCTTGACTGAAAAGTTATAAATTGCATAGATTCATCATGAGTGTGGCTCAAGGTGAATTTAGACTCCTCACAGAAGAAACCAATCAATCAATTGACAGAAGACATATTGTAAGCATTGGTAAAATGAAGAGCAGGTGCAATTTCAAAGTTTCTTAGTGAGAGAGAGCGGAGAAAATAATGAATGAAGGTTTTTATGGCATTTGCTTTACATAATATGTGAATATCTCAACCATCGGCCCCACTAGCAAGATGCAGCCTACATAGTGTGCAAAGAGGTATGAACCCCAATCTTACCCCCTTCTACCATTCCAACCCCCACATTGTAATTTGATGGCAACACCCCCACCTTTAGCCCCAACCCCCACAAAACAAGGATTGATCCTTTGTTATACGTAATTACAAAATAACAAAATCTGATGAAACTTTTATGTTACAACTATTGAGAAGATGCCTTAAAATGTATCGTATTGTTTGTTAGGTAAATTGTTGAGTGATGGATTTGTTTAATCTATATCCTGCCATTTGTGGTTTCTATGTAGTTATTTCACACTTTCTCCATTCAAAAAGTGGCTATCACATGTAATAAAGTCCATGCCATCTCCAAGCTTGCCTCTTACCGACAGTGTTATACCATCATTGCTTTCCATGCTTGATATATACATAACAACAAGAAGAATGATTAGGTACCAATCCCTCCTGCCTAATTTCTCCATGTTTCTCACCTAAAAATCACATGATTTACAGGACTACTCATGATCAGTTGGGTTAGGGTCAGGGTTTGGACATGTTTGTCATGCATTGGATATGTTTGTCATGCATTGGACAGTGCTCAATAGTTCCTTCCCATCTAATTACTTTTGAAAAGAAAAGAGTTAAGTGAGGAGAAATTAGTTGAGGTCAGTCTCAACATAACCAGCTGGAAAATTTATAGATCCACATAATCCACCCCCCCCCTTATAAATAAAATTACCCTACCTATATTGGTAACCCCCACAAGAATTCTGACATTTTCCCAATCGCCACCTACAGTGGCAGTTTGGAAAAAGTCTCAACCCCCTCCCCTAATGATAGAGGGTAAACTGACGGTCCTACACACTTAACTGAGTGCCTTTCAGACGTAACATAATGTTTATTACACTACACCAACATTTATGTATTCAGACTGGGTTTAATAGTGCTGCAAAATCTTCATTGTTTAATTTCACTTCTGCCTCACTCTTGAGGACCCAATAGCATATGGCATTCTCAAACTATGTTCTTAAACTTTTCCCTCCAGCCATGATTTCTTGATAAAATAATTCTACATGTAAAGAAGTCTAACCCCATATTTGACATCCAATGCAATTTTAATTTAATTTTAGAACTTATAAAGAGTTAAGAACATCATTAGATCAACTGAAGGACAAACAGAAGACATTACGTACCAAGAGAGATGTAAGTGAAACTTTAATTAGTGTAAAATTTGCCGATTATAGTTACAAATATGGTTATTTTTATATTTTTTGATTGTATGTATAATATTGCTGTAAAAGTTAATTTTATATAAGGTTGGCAGTGATGATGATTATGATTCTGGTAATGATAATGAAGAGGAAGAGGAGGAGAAGGACAAGAATAATTATGATAATGATAATTTTGGTGATAATAGTTATAATGATGATGATTATGATGACCAATGATAATTATTATCAGGATGATCAGTAGGTGGATATAGAGCCCATGTAAATCAGGGCGCTCAGTGATGTACATTGAAGATTTACATATAAAGACTGGATTTTAAGAGAAACTGACTTCACTATGTCAAAAGTAGTTTTCATAAGGTTGAGGGATGGTCCTAATAGGTTGTATTATCTTGTATCTGTTGTCAATGTAACAAGAAGTCGGCAAAATTTTAAATAGTGTGAACTATATTGTTGAAGTATAGTCACCTTTGAAGGCAATTTATTGGCCATGATCCTTTCAGCTACTAGTAATTTTGTATGCAATTTAGTGGGCCTTTGTTCTCACTCCATTTCCATAGTCCCACAAAGTTTTATTGCTATTAGCACAGCTGCTTTATTTACTACTTGAAGGTTGCACAAATTTTAGTGGCAAGTAATGGGTTTGTAAAGTTCCAAAGTAGGACTGGATTGTTAAGGTGCAGGAAACTGCAAAAAACAGACGTACACATCACCATCCTAATATGCACACATAGACAAATTGTTAAAAATTAAACATGTTTACTGCATTTGGAGGAAGTGCTCCATCAACTGAGATAAGTGAAGCCCAATGTTAACATCCCCAGCTTCTCTAGTCACAGCATTAGTTCCTAACCATCCACTAGTAGACATCAGCATCCAACTCTATGCAATTTAGAGGACAGGCTTTCTGTACCATGTGACTTGATTGTGGAATGAGTACCATCTTGACTGTCAAGCAGTCCAAAGCACATTAAAAATTTCAAGGTATCATTGAGAAGAGAGGATTTAAAATGACCAATTTTGAAACAATTCTAGAGAAAACAGAAAATGGATCTTCTAGGTCTTTAGAATTTTCCAAAATTGATCGTTTCCTGTTCTCTCATTTCCATTATTATTTTATAAGTTTCAACTTTTAGCTACCCAATCTTTTGTGATTCACCCGCCATTGATAACTTTGGTCCAGAAGTAAGTGCCCACATGAGTTGGCATACCTCCTTGCTTCATAGCAATAGTTCATCATACTAATATACCTATTTCTTCTAGGAACATGTTGCTACATTTTCAAGTTTGAGGCAAGAAGAAGATGCTATCAAAGGAGGATTCAAAAAACTGAAGGAGGAAGAAGACCTTGAGTATCATAAGTATCGGACAAAAATTACTGAACGGGATGGTTTAAGGAAGGAGATAGATGAACTCTACAGGAGGAAGAAAGAAGCTTCATACATTTTCCACCAAAAGATGTCAGCCTACCAAAAACAGGTCAACAAGGAGAGCCGGAAAAAGAGCAGGGCATCAGGGCTTGGAAACGTTGTGAAGAGTGCATCTATGAAGACTCTAAAGTAAGTTCTGTATTATGATAAAATATCTTTATTTAAAAATTCGATTTACTTGGCAATTATTTGAAACTGTGGATGAATGTAATTGATTTCTATTGTAAACAAGATGTAAAGCACAGAGTAATGGAGTTGTTAATATATAGAAACAAGAATGTGACAATACAAACACAACCCATTGAACCCGGGGAATACCATGCAGTAGAAGCATACTAAATTTCATGCAACTTTAAGAAATTTTGCGTAAGGATTTAGGTGGTGCAATTGTGGATACACGAATTATTATCAGTGATGATTATTGATCATTATGTTGACTTAGTCGAATACGTTAGTCAAGTGGTCCCGCATGGGGTACTAGTATGGTAATACTTTACATGGTGTTTAACACGTAAGGTGTGAAAAGTGGTGTGTCGAGTAGTTCTACTCTAACGATGCTTGACAAAAGTCACTCCGTGATCAGTAAAATAATGCAAAATATGATAATCATCACTACAATATGAATCGAAGCAGTTTATTTTGCATTCCGCCGAATTTTCAGTAATTTTAAAGAAATGGGAGATGGAACGAGAGGATGAGGAGTGGGGGAGGGGTTTGCTAAAGAAGAGCCAACAGGCCATATTTTCTGTTTTACCCAATTTAGGCAGCTAGCAAATGGATCGACAATCGAAAGATTGTGGTTCTTATTATGCTGTAGAAATGAAACTGTTAACTATTGACTGTTTGAGGTTATTGACTGTATTCCATCTCATTGTAGAGTGGAGAAGAAGAAGCCCTATGATGAACAGATTGCGTCTTGTGGTATGCTGATTTCTTATCTAGAGAAGACGTTTCCATCTCATCATTCGGATGTAGAAGATGGGAGGGTAATGCCTTCAAGAGGAAGTGGTGAGTTTCTTCAGCATAATTTTTATAAGGTACCGACCTTTATAAATACAAAAACTATAATGCAAATAAACCCACACAATTTTACGTAAATTCTGATACACAAATAGAAAGTAAGATTTCCTAAAAGAAATGGCAGCATCATTTTTATTTTGAAAATGGTAAAGAGTACTGATGACTGTCGTCGTACAATGGTAATCGTTTTCCCGCTACAGTTCACGGACTCCAGATTTCGTCGTTTGTTTAATGCTAATACTCCCATTGCATGTTAAAAAGTAGGTTCTTGTTAGAGGTGCATTGTGACGTAGGGATATGTACGCAATGCTTTTTTGTCAATACGCACATCACGTGGAGTATTTCCCTTTGTTTGTAACTGGTAATTACATCCGTCCTATTTCAAAGTTTTTCTCAATTTAATCTGACGTTAAATTTAGAAAATTTACTCAGGAAGGTCAAGGTAGGGGTTATTGATTTCTTTCTTTGCAGTTCCATAGCCTACTTGGTACACAAAAGTTTGAGTAATAGACCGAAACGTCAGCCCACGCGTCGTAAAAAGGCTTTTGTTGTGTATGTTCCTACGTACTTAAATAAAGTCTTGCTTATGTATGGAGCAGAAGCGTGGTGGCTAAAACACAGAGACATTTTTGCCTTGTCATGAATAGGGACTGGAGAATGTTTAGACATTGGCGAAACATGGCGAAACATGATTGTTTACGGAATACAAAGTACCATAGGCATTTTATCAGAGAGAGAGAGAGAGAGAGAGAGAGAACATATTTATAATGGATCAAAAAGCTGAGTTTGTGCGGCTATGTGAAGTGAAAGGATGAGGGTGTTAGACGTCCAGTAAAACGTGGCGAAATTTTGACTAGAAGATGGATATATTAATATGTGGATATAATTGGATAGCTAATAATACCAAAGGCACCTTGAAGGTTGGTAGATCAGCGGTTACCAACATCACCTCCCATTTATAGGTAACCAATTAATATACCGATGGATAAACTCCAACAGATGTAGGAAGTGGACAGTCACTACATTCATACATAGTCTGGCATACACCCAATATTCATAATTGTTTATATGCATCATCGATGTGTGTCTTTAGTATGTCAGCTTTAAAATAGAATTAAAGAAACTCCAGGATTTTAAGACCACATAGGGAATCCCGTTCTAGCCTGCGCTGGGTAGGTAGTCCATGTTGGGAAATAATAAGAGAAACTAGAACACAACTTTTAAAAGCGATACTTGACGAGGACATTGTTAGTACGGACCATGTGTAGACGACTATGACATATGAGAAGTTAATTTCGCTCTCTTCGTCGTCATCAATCGGATGTACCTGAATTCATAATCAGCGCCTTCTACGAGTCTCTGTTGGCCGTGGTTTTCTGGAGGTCTGATATTCGGAGACGTGTGTCTTTTTGTAGAAGGGTTGCATAGTCCAGTGCATCACAGCCGACAATTTCGACAGCCATGGCGTGGTTTCCACAACACAGTGAATGCAGCGGGCTCTGGGCTTCTGAAGCAGTATCGTGCGAGGTGCGGTCGACGTACATTGATAGTATCTGTTTGGGGAGGTTTTCGTATAATTCTCTATTGATGATGTGTTCTTTCCATCGGATGTTTTAAACGTATGGGAGCATACCCGTGTAACAGTCGTTATCTTCGTTTTCTAACTTCGCTCTCTTGATATGTAATGGCCCACCATGGAACTTAGTGCAAAGACAATGAGAAGCTGATCAATAATTAACTTCTTACCAAGTAATATGGTTGATATACGCGTGAGGAGCGTGCTTTAGCGAGGAAACGGTATTAAGTTTAGGCGATACAGATACACTTTTCACTTGTTTAAGTACCGCGGCTATTACTAAGAGTTCCCTTTTCACATTCCCTTAACAGCTAGCCAACTTGATAGCATAGCTAGAGATAGTGATGACCAGTTGAGTGGCATATACTCAGGGATTAGGAGACGTCCCAGTAAGCGTGAAAGAAAACAGAAGAGGCACCAGACAGCGCCCGAGGTAAATGCTTTTCAAGCAAATATTGTTCCGATGATAACGAAGATGTTATTCACAAATGCCATACGCATTTCATTAACTATATCATATTATATTTCGAAATACGCTTTTTATAACAATAATGCTTACAAGAATAGCTTTGCCCAGAATAGTATATTTAAGAATATTTTAACAGAACTCAGCCTAAACTCGCATACATGTGTCTCATTGTTCAGTGATGGCCGATTTTGCGATGCTGGTCTCCGTTCACAGCAGAGAATCGTGCGACACAGCTTGAAAATTCATTTGAAAACATTTCTATTTCAAATAGCATGTTCCACTGCAACGATAGTCGAAGTGAAAAATTAAGAATATTTAAATAGTCTAACATTAGTTGTAATAGTTCTACATATTCAAACACTTTTCGACTGAGTCATTGCCGTAGATCACGAAACCGAGGCTGCTAGAAGTCAGAGACTAAAAATATAATAAACTCAACCACCTGTAAGAGTATTTTCATTTTACGCGGGAAAATTTGCAGTATTCTTATAGAGAGAAAAAAAGTGTTTCAGAGAATATTATTGGATAGGATCATTTGTATCTCGTTGACGTTGACAAGCGATATTTAGTTTAACATATTCCTTACCCAAATAGGGATTACTTTTAAACGGACTACCAATCCATTAAAGAGTTATTCTTTATCGAGCAAAAGTTCCATCACCCTTAAGTTGTTTTCAAGGGACACCAAATTTCAAGAAGTATACAAAGATAATGACTTCAATTATTGAAACTAACCGTACACTTCATTACCTTATCATCAACAGGAGAAAGAGAAAGAGAAACTTGAACAGGGAGGGCCTATTAAACGGATATAGGAAAATAACTTTAAGGTAGCCATTTGAAAGCAGTGCGATCTCCCATTTTTCGTATTAATGCAGGAAGGGAGTCCCGCTATTTAAGTAGAAATAAAAGTAGGACGCAACAGACAAGCCATAATCTTTGTTGCTCTATAAATCACATTGTATGCTTTTTTATCCACTAGCTGTGCAGTTCTATTTCTTAATACGTGTATAACTGTTCAAATTTCGTTGCTGAAGATATTGTTTTTCTTGAGATGTAGCTCACTAGACATTATTAACGCTGTTCTTATGTCTTCTTTCAGTTACTAAAGAGGTGTGTCCATCATCCCACGGTATTGTCACAGTTTTTGCTCGTTAGTGTTCTACCACCAGTTACAGTTGCAGACATTGTCGTAGCCATACAGCAGTTGGAGGAAAAGAAGGTGCGAAGTTTTTAAGTCTTGAAGGATTAGTGTTTTTGATAGGGGTATAAAATTCCTTAAGAACTTAAGAGATTAAACGAGAGTGAAATGTATATAATGTACAAGAGAAGTTTTATTAGCGGAAAAGGCCCCTGATATTATCTGTCCCTAAGCTGCTTCTTTGATCCGTGTAAATGAGTTTGCAATCCATGAGTATGTGATGATGATGATGATGATGATGATGATGATGATGATGATGATGATGATGATGATGATGATGATGATGAGATGATGCTGCTGCTGCTGATAATGATCAAGTATGTTCGTGGTGTAATTTAACAGTAGTAATATAATTGTAATTATTATGTAATTTCTAATTGTTTAATAGGAGTTCTTCGTGAAACAACAAAATGCCCTTGATGAATTTGCCACTAATTTGCTTACACGTCGAAGAAGTTTGGAGCATTTGGGTGACACCTCGAACGGCACTCATTTCGAAAGAAGCTATTCGATTACAAGCGGCACCAGTTACGAGTCCGAAGCACGGGAATCGGACGCTGACAGTTCGCCACAAAGGACAAGACACGCGAGCGAAAGCCACGACAGTAGCTCGGCCGAAGTGCTTAGTGGAGACGACGCTGTGGAAAGCGAAGAAAGCCACAATCTTTCACCAAAAGAGGCATTAAAGAACGACGAGAACGGTAATCATCAAGATATAAAGGCGCCTCCTGTTAATCGTACTGGGAAAAGCAAAGTACAGTTTTGCATAGGGGAGGATCACGACCACACCCGGAAGAAGATTCAATCTTTGCCTGACTGCATCGACGATAAGTTATTAGATTACAACGGTGTGTCCGCCTTGGGAAGAAGCAAGTCACTTGACTCCTTTCGGGCGCTTCACAAAGACTTGGATATTCCAGTTACCTGCCGAAGGGCTCGTTCAATAAGTGACAAGCTTTGCCATCCCACAGAAAGCTTTCCTGACTTCGCGGTGGTACGTTCTGAACTGTGACTGAACTTCCATACAACGGCGCAGCATAAGATAGCGTGATTTTGTAGGCATGCGTACGTGGAGAGCGGCATATCTATACTTTTATACATACATTACACACTGTCATATTGGCCATTTCACGTTTCCGATCAACATAAACGTCAATTTACTGTAGACATTCGGTATAACGAACCCCCGACAACGAGGAGACTCTCGATGTAGCGAACTATTTTCGAAACCCCCACAAGGTTCGTTTTATCGAGAGTTTTTAGATATAGTCAACACCAGCGATTGCTTTCAGGCGGTAAAAACATAAAACATTAGTTTCTCGCTCTACCTTACGAACTTGCTTATACGTAATTTCCCCAAACGGATGCCCGATTATTCCGTGTGAATGTTAAAATTAAAATTTACCAAAACAGGTATTACTTCAGAGCCGATACACTACGTTCAGTTTATTTCTTTCTTATTAAACTGATACCGTTACTTTAGATAGAAAAGAACAACAGTGGAATGAATTGAGTAGGGTTTTTAAGATTTTCTATTCGTAAAATATTAATGCGTTTATCAATCTTGAGGATGCATTGTAAATGCCGTCGTTTTCCCAAAGGTTTAAAAAGACTTATTCCTTAACTATCGACGATGGTCGTAGTGGGCGTCCGGATTTCTTGTTCTGACGGAACTATAGTTACAAAGCAGGTCGGCAATTGGAAGCACACAGTAGTAGGAAGGCGATGTGATCTTTAAAATTGTATCTGATAGTAGGTGTATTAAATAACAGCAAAGATTGCTGTGTTCAAATCTTTTCGTAAATACGTCCGCAGAAAATGTCCGAATTTATGGTCTTCTCTCTTTAGTTCGTTACGTTCGTTTTTATTCGCAACCGTTCTTTGTTGTGTGTTCGTGTGTTCGTATGCTATCAGCATCAGCCCTCTGTTCTACCCTTCAAGTCTGTAGCAAGGGAATGAAAACTGCAGCCATAAAGCAAAAATACGAAGTGACCACCGGTACAATAACACCAGTACTGTACGAAGTACGGACGGGTTCTGTCATGAAGTTGAATTCTTCATCACATCATTGCAGTACTGGCATTGTATTTTCACTTGCGTGATTTCAATTTTATTTTGTTTCTCTTTTACTTTCTCGTTGCCGTGATTATTGCCAGTAACTAGTCTGATATTTTGACAGCTCCACAACTTGCTTTCGAATTTTTAAGTGTATTGTGTCAAAATATGCGTACGCCGTCAGCACGTTGACGGAATCCCCTTGTTGGTTTCTTGAGGTTAGGAGAGTCGTTCTTAGTCAGTTACCCCATGATGTGAGCATCCATCGAAGAGACATAAGAGATGAAGGATGAGTCCCAACTACAATTTCATCGATTTCGCTGTAGCTTTTCTATTATACTTGCATTATTTTGGCTTTTTAGATAGAATATTTTTGCAGTGTTTACGTTTACTGCTGAAGCTCTTTAGCACGAATTGAAGGAAAGTAGCACTCATGCCGTGTAACCAATGCTCACAATTACCTTGCGGCTGTCATAGATTTAGTGAAGAGGTGCTTTGAACACAGTACCCAATGTAATGGTTGTTTCATGATTTTGTGTTACTCAAGCAATCTAACATGGACGGAATAGTCGGGCAAGCTGCTTTCGACTGAACATGTCATTTAATCCTAGAAGAATAGTACTTGATGACATCCCAAGTTTATATACGAGGTATATGTGTTTTTGTAAGCTTAGATTTCAAAGTTATTCATAAAATGTCTGTATGAGTCACTTTACAAAATGCCTTGGGTGGTGATTTTACGTTATAAGATTTTTTCAAAATTTTATGTTTTTAGACAAATTTTGACAAATTTCGGCATTGTAAGGGGTCATGCATATCGATGTTCTCGATGTTCCTCGGCACCTTTAATTGCAAATTTTCAGGGAACTCGTCCTTGCCGCCAAGAAGGGCAACATATCACTATCACTCCCCCTCCCCCCGCTACAATGTCGACGACATAATTGTATGATCCTTTATAGAATGCAAGAGAAATGCGAAGAATATCAGACAATAGGCACGGTGTCCGTACAACCAGTCACCACCCAAAAATTTTCTTTTAGAATTTGAGCTTTATTCCCGGAAGGTTGTTTGTGGTATCAGCACATTAAACCGGAGATTTTTTTGGCCCGATTTTAATTAACAACAGTTATTAACTTATTTTATATTTTTGCTTCGTTACAAAGCCAATTATAAATTTCTTCTTTTTTGCTCAGTTATAAATTATTTCTGATTCTTGTAACGGCTTTAGTGATTAACATCACAATTCACCATATCGCAGTGAAGGAACCTTTGGTTTGTTAGTTTTTCACTATACAGTATATGATATTGAAATGTGATACCTCGTGTTACCTATATTGGAATTAGGGTAATGACCAGCGAAGACATGTCGTGTATGTTCCACAGGAAATATTTTTGTTGTCGATTCTAAACGTAGATTTTTGAAGGGTCATTCATCAGTTGAAAAGTCAGTCTACCTTTTTACCATACCGTTTTATCCTGTTTCGTTAGACTTGGCTTTAGCCAACCGTTGGTCAACAACCTGTTACTTCATAAATTCCCTCCCTCGCCCTTGTCTTACACATTCACGTACACTTACATTAGGACCAACATACGTCCGTATGCTCTCTCATCATTGGGTTCCATCCTCCAAGAGGATGTACAACACGTCATGCAACGAGTCGTTCGTAGTGTCACTTTTAACAAACCTCAAGTACGGAGCGTTGAAACTATTTCATGTTCTGATACTTGCTGCTTAATTTTAAATGCACCCATTTTGTGTTCCACTGTGAAGAGAAAGTATTAAAATTATTACCCAGCCAGAGATTTGCCCAAAAGTTTCCCCCGAATTGCTACAACCAGTAACAAGTTACTGTCGGAGACCATGTGCCCGAAAATATATTGTAGGTAAATTAGGTAGGTTCCCAAAGTTGCAGTTATGGCATTATTTATTTTTGTTAAATTTTCGAATGGCGTTCCACCGTACGTAATGTAGACCTGTGGTATTGCATATTGCGCTGAAGTGACTAAAGATGCAATAAGAACCCCCCCTCCATATCCCCAATTTCCGACGAAGTTGAATATTTACTAACTCGAAATCGCACGAAGGTATTTCTGTGACGAGGTACTAACTCGTATTGAGTAGTTAATGCACTCGCAAAGTAAATGGTAAAAAGTAATAACGCGTAAGATTTTACCTTCCTGATAGTCAAAGCTATATTAATTTTATAGTCGTCCATCCTTTACGAAAATAGTAAACGTATGCCAGAGCTAGCTGAACATCGAGGCTTTGCTCTCATTTGCTGCTCATACCAAGCTTTTAAGCAAAATAATATTGTGATCTGTAAAAATAGATTTTGTATCTATTATGTGTGCTCCTACGTTATAGTAAACGGACTTTCTTAGTTGGGACCAGAGAAATATAGAACTAGATTTACAGTTGCTTGGGCTTGTACCTTTGTAATATTGTGTAGCAGTGGGTACTGTATCTACTGCTGGGGTCATGGTCATGATTTCAAGAGGTGTGTTTCAGTAGCACAGTAGTTGTTTCTTGATAAGTTCCGTATATACTCCTCTACTTGGGCCATTACACAGGGTCATGCCATCGTCAAGGCGTTAGTGTATTCAGTACGTGGCGATGCTTGGGTGTGCATCTCCTTTTTACCGAGGAAGAAAAAAAACAAGGCTTTGTATCGTATTCATAATTTTGTAAATACTTGCATATTTTCTCATACCAGCGGATTGCTCGTTCATGCAGTGTTTTGATCCAGTGGCCACTGTTTTGAGGAAATATTTTGATAATGAAGTTTTCGCCATATCATTTTTGCTTCATGATCGGGTATGTGATTTGTAAATAACCTGACATGTAAAACAACTTGAGTGTTGATGATGCTCGTTAAATGCCGGCACAAGAAAATGTTTTGTTGCTTCTTTCCTTCGTTCTGGTGTTTATTTGATTTTCCGTCATTATTGGTGTGGATCCTTGCCCCTGCCAAGTGATATGAGTGATACCTTCCAAGATTTAAGAAAGACTTTCCTTGATTTCAGTGGAGTGCGCCCACGGCCAAAATGTGATCGTTTTGTGAGCCATATAACTTTCCATGTATCTACAGATTGCTACATAAGGCGTACTCCAACACAGGCTCGACGTCAAGAAGCACCGCTTATCACAGATGTCCGCTAAACCCGAAGAACAAGTAAAATACTCACTGAAATAGAAGTTATATTTCTACCTCCAAACCCCATATTCCGAGTCAAGACGAAGTTTCCATAGCTTGTTTAAGAATACGAAATCTAAAATATATAGGTTACAGGTACATGCGATACTCAAGTTGACGGTTCCTTCATTTGGAGCTACATTGCAATGGAAAAAGTTTATGAACTTAAGGCTGGTTTATAGTCCTGCTGTGTCCCAGCACATCAGAGAACGTTGCTGCAGTTGGTTGCTGTAGAAGTGTAGCATACTTTATGGCGCTGCTGTGTGGAGCATTCTTTTCT
>JAAAKM020002689.1:0-13201 GCA_010016025.2 Alatinidae sp. Z8VKAUB7J3 | reverse complement strand
TCTAGTATGCATTCAACGTGATAGACAAACTCAGAGTAATAACGTAGAATTTAAAAAACACTTTGGAAATTAAATTTGCAAATTGAAATGAAACATCAAAAAACAATGCTAAGCATTAGCAGAAAAAAAAGTTCATAACAGACTACTAATGAGAAAGGTAGCATAATACACCACAGGCCAAAAGACAGCTAAACCGGAGAAATTACATGTGATAAACTTTTGTTACATAAGAACTTGCAAGACCCAACATAAATCTGAGTTGGACAAAATCTCAAGATCAATGATGCTCATTTCACATCATAACATACACTGACCTCTGTTTATCATATCAGCACTAATGTTACATTATATATTTCCTTTTCTTTATTAAACCAAATCATCTTCCCATGCTTTTCTCAATTGAACTTTATGCCAAGCAATTTGAACAGTTTATGGTACTTGAAACTCAAATTACAAGCTAGAGCCATGCGCAAGCAACCCTGTTTACTGCCTGATCCTGAGAAAATCGAAGAACGTACTTTGTTATGTTTAGTACTCCTGTTCTTAAGTTTCAAAGTTAATTCATTCAGCACAATTCTGGCATAAACTGCTTAAAATTTGCAACTTTCCACAAAAAATTAACCCAAATCCACTGGGAACAATTCAAGGGAACGGGCCTAGCTTTGAAATAAACAGCAAGAAATATCTGCTCTCATGACAGGGAATGTGTTGAAATAGGATGTACATACTACACACAGCTATGAATGCAGATGCGCATGTAAATATTTTGCCATTGAAAAGAAAATATTTCAAACTACATACAAATTAGCATTTCTCTAAGATACAAATACAATTACCTATGAAAACAAGACTAAAATGTAAAGCATATAAGGAGACAGATTTTAAGAAACTTTAAAGTTAGAAGATCCTTCCATAATGGTCCCTTCTTAAACGTGTCAAATATGCACCAAAGAGAGAGCAAAGGACGGAAGTTGAATCTGAAGAAAGACATCATCTTGCAAGTCTGAACTGCATTATTATGGGTACTGACCTGCTCAATGTAAAATAAAGCTACAATAACTTTGATTCATCATTTACCTATCTACTATTAAAATCTTATCAGTTCCTGAGTTGTATTCTTTACTAACCATAAATTTCTCTGTATGAAATACTCTTGTACAAACAGGAGATAACCTTCATGAAGCAGACTATGTGTACCTCAAAATACCACCTACATTTTCATACAGAGGGCAGTCATACTTTTTATTGAAATGACTCTTACTCTCAAGAAAGATTTTTCATTTTAATAGTTGTTTAAAATGTGCAGGTCTTCATGTTGGTGGTGATGCGGTCCACTCATTTTGAAGCAATAATGGGTCCTTAATCTATATATACTGTGTTTGAGTGCTATTTGTTGCCAAACGTCTTTTAAATGACTGAAGATCTATACATTTGCATGAACCACTGTTATCTTATACCAGTCAGGTACTAGGTTGTACATTGTAGCCATATACCACCAGCAATATCACCCCCTTGCATGAGCACATGGTAAGCAACTTTCTAGGGCATTCAAAAACAACTAACTGATGTAGTTATTGGGATACAAAATCTATCAAGTTAAAAAGCTTGCTACAACTCGACCCACCTCAAATCATGACTTCCATTGCAAAATTACTAAAAATGACTGTCCCTTTCCAATAAATCATGTAAAAACAATTGATAGGAACCAAAGAATTGCCTTGGAAATGTGCTCACAAAAATCACTCTTGATTTAAAAGCCCTTAGTACTGATGCTACATGTTTCTTCATACTGTGGCAAGCAATCTTCCACATATGGGTAGTTTACAATGCAAAGCCTATACGAAAAGCCATTTCTTGCTAATGCTGTTACAACTACTGGCTGATGCAAGGTTCATCTTCTATAAATTCGTGCTTTTTGACGATGGCAAAAGCAAAATAACTACTGTGGTATAGAAGTTGACAAATATTTACTCGCGCAATTTCACCAAAAGTGCAATCATATACATTGGTGAAATCACAGCTTGTCTGGTTGCACTGGTTGTCAAACTGATCACCTCTCCCAATAATTGTCATAAACACTGATGTGCCACAGCAGAGAGATTAAAAGGCACAAACAATAGGTTATGAGGCGGAAGATGATAAGAAGCGAAGGGATGTAGGGAGCAAAACACTAGCTGTGAGCTGCGATCTCTCCACCGTGTTCACAATGTAAACAAACATCGTCACGACAAAAATCGATCGACAATCATTTGTTGACAGCAATCAGATGTATTGCAGCTTCACGCAGCTGACTATAAACACACATTCAGCTCCATCTTGATTCGTTATTCATCGAAGAAAGCAACATTTTGGCCCTGTAGAACCACATACTGAAATTACGAAGCTTGAAACCTCGCTTAACAAAACATTGGGCGAAAGCCAAACCCACGATCTTCAATTCTTTGTTTTTCGATCTAGAGAGCGAATTAACGACACTGTCAAACTACGGTTACTTGTACTGATTAAAAAGCACGCCATGGTCACAATTTGGTCAACTTTACTATCTCGATACTGAAATTAGTAAAGTTTTTCACTGGTGATCACGAAGTCGGAGATCAAATTGTAAGAAGGCATGGCTGATGTTGCCATTGGATTGGTGACCTGATTCTATAGATCCTCTGATCGGCTCTTCTAAGCATTTCGACAACCAAGACTCCAAGAGTATCGGAAAATCATAAACTGAGGTTGTGTTGTGCTAAACTTCATAGCAAAAATTATCATCATAAAGTAGCTTTTCCTCTGAATGTTTGCAATTGGTTTTTTAAGTTTTGGAATGTTGAACAGCCTTTTCTTCTTTGTATGGTTAACATCGGTTCTAATTTCCATAGTTTGTGTAAAGTGTATGATCTTCAGAAAGAGCGACAGAGTGCTGAGTTGTGTTACTATGAAAAAAATTGATAACTGACACAAATTGACCGTGGTGTACACTAGTTGAGCTTCTAATGAGTCTGTGGTTGACAGTAACAAACAATACTTGTCAAATAATTGATCTTGCAGGCGGCTGATCACCTTCCCTCATCACTTTCGTGGCAATTTGGTAGTATTATGCACTCCAATCAACTCTCAAGAAAACTTACAATGAATCAGAAAAAGGTCAGATGAATGGGTTAATACGATGATGACGAGTGAATTTGTTGGGTCGAAACTACTCTTTTGATCACCACCTGACTGTCATTGCGTGGGCAACCAAAGATGGATTTACTTTTCAACAAGCATAATTTGGTAACACCGTGTTCGACCCGTGGCAACTGTGCCAAACAAGTGTGCCTAAGATGAAAAGCCATCTTCAGTAATGACCATCGCTTTTGAATTTGTACGATCAGGTGAAGTTTGAAACTATTTACAAAATAAACTAGTTGATGGATTGCCCTCTGACATAACCATGAACCGAAGTGTGATAATTCCGGGCCAAAAATCGTTGATGAAAAGCAACCTACCTAGCTTAATAGTACTACAAGGGTTTCTTT
Organism: Alatinidae sp. Z8VKAUB7J3; assembly: GCA_010016025.2. Classification (NCBI taxonomy): domain Eukaryota; kingdom Metazoa; phylum Cnidaria; class Cubozoa; order Carybdeida; family Alatinidae; species Alatinidae sp. Z8VKAUB7J3. Next base: position 9,695 of record JAAAKM020002689.1, on the reverse strand, counting down.
CATATGTCCATAGTGAATGATGTAAATAGCAAATTTCAGATATTGACTGACTGTGAACTGTTCAATAATAAAAATGCCTTAATGATCGACAACTTTTTATGATTCTTCTCCTTCCCTTTGTTATCAAGCAACGATTTTATAAAATGGGAAGTCTTGCTTCACACCTTCAACAATGACTGGATGCAAAATTGAGCTGAGTTTACTAGATTACCTGTCCAATGAGCGTTTTTAAAAACCGGCTGTCATCCACAAAGTTACAGAAAATGCTAGAAGGAAACTGATAACCAAGATGCAGCAAATTTCATATTACAAATGCAGCAATGTTTGTTGCTTGTGGGAGTCAAAAACCTGTGTATGCACACAAGGTCTGCTGGCTGGTCTCCTACGGGGTCAAAAAGTAACGTATTCACTCCATCAGCCTGTCTTTATGGTACCTAGATGTTGCATTCAGTGCAACGGAGTTAAGTATTTGATCAGATGCCCTTTTATTAGCAATAAACATACAACGCCAACGGGACAAGGTTTTCAAAACACGGAAGCCATCTTGAAAAAGTTGTTTAAGTTTCAGAAATGGGAAGGTGTTCATTGAACGTGCTGATGTATTTTTGGTTGCTTGGCACGAAGGGTCATCCCATCGTATCGATATCACCTTCTGTTGCCTAGTTAACCGAATAATGTTTCTCAATGAAAGTTCAATCCCAAAAAAGACCATCAACAGTTGTGCTGGGGAAGGTGAAGAAAGTTGCGCCAACACTCAAATGGCGACTCGTTTGTGAGCAATTAAATCAGAGAACTTGCATGAAAGGCTATAAATAAACTTACTTGGACGATTTTGAATGTCTCTTTAAAGGCTGAGAAGCTGTCTGTTGAACCGTTTTCAGACTTGCTGGCTCTGCACTGATTCCCTGCAAACGCTGTCTCTGCTTTTGCCCAGCCACCGAGGCCGCTGGCTGTAAGACCGATCGGTATTTGTCAAGTTCTCTTTCTAATCTCTGGATTATGTCATCCTTCTTCTTGAGCTCTTGCTCAAGAATTGATATCCTCGAGTCTCTCATCTTTAACTCGTTGGTTTTTTGTTTTAACTCGATCGATTTATCCTGCAAGGAAGCCTGTAATTCCTTGATGCTGCTCCCCATACTTGCAAAAGTCGCGCTGTTCCCGCCGTCGCTTCCACCGCCACCGTGTGACGAGGCTGAGGAGGACGTGTTTTGAAAAAATTTAAACATTTAAACCCAAAATAAAACCAGCCCTCCGAAGGTTGGCGCGAATTCTCTTCTTCCTCCCAAAATTCAAAACGAGAAAAATTGACACCGCTGTCGTTGATGAGATCCCGCTTTGAAAAGTGTTGTGTCCATTAATTCCTCGGGTAACTGAATCAACGAACTGGGAATGAGATGAATCCAGTAGAAACGTAAACGATTTTTCTCCTAGTTCTTCATCCTTCAAAGTGTGATTGATAACATTTTAAGCAAATTTCATTTCGGTCGGCTGTCAGCAGTTACAGCTTTCCAGTTCGTCAGCACAGAATTTCTGTCTCTGGTAATCCTACTAGAACAAACAATACGCTTTGAATATTCAGGGGGAAGCAACATCGAAATTATAGTTCTTTGGCAAACCACAGGGTCAGGGTTTAGGAATAATTAACCTTGACAAATCACTGCGTATTGTTAAATATTATCTCCAAATGTGTACGAGCCTTTGTGTGCTAAATCCAGGGCTAAAAGCGGCTCTTTAGGAATGAATACATTGTATAGAAGTAGTATTATTCCCCCCTGCGTTGAGCGTCAAATACACAATGCTAGGCGCAGGTAAGAAGTACGTGTTCGCTGCCAAGCTTCATGGGGGTAAGGGCATTTTTAACGGAAAGCAAAAAATTTAAAAGCTGCCGTTTTTATTATTGTTCCAGGTCCAAGTTGGAATAGAGTTTGCTATTTTAGGCAGCAATCGCGTAATTGGATAAATCAGGAGTAAGGTTTCAGTGATCAATAGAATCCTTTGCTGTGATTTCATAGTGAATATGCAACCTTACTCTCAGCAAGAACAGGCTGAAACGGGTAGTGTGTATTGAACTAAACAGTAAGTCGACGCCAACGAAACGCCGGTTAATTTTACCGCAAAGGGAACTGAAGAACATTATACAAAGAAATAGTACACATTTATAGATGTAATGCCAATGCTATAAATTGGCAGATGAAACTTGACATTTTTCAAGGACACTAGCGAAATTTTATCTAAAGGCAATGAATAGATATCGGTATCTTAGTGCTTAAGTAATTCATAAAGCACTTGATCTCTAATATTGAAAAGTAACATTCGATTTTTAAGGTAAAGATTTCTGGCCTATTTCATATCCTTGTCATCAACGAAATTATGTTCCACGTCCTTTTATTCCGGGATCCGATCATACGTTTTGAAAGATCAAAAGGTGACAAGACACCGACTGAGTTGTTATGTTGATTGAAAGGTTATCATTGACAACAAGTCCTGTACAACTTTCTAAAGCTCTCCAGTTTTCAAAAACAGTTCAGAACTTCGACACAAGTTTACAGATCACCAATTTCGATGAAGACTTTCATATTTAGATCTGCTACTGACTGCATTTGAATTAATGTAGAAATAAGAGATCAGAGTGGAACTATCAGATATTAGGTTACTGGTTCTTAATGGGTGCGGCTAAGAAAGGAAAATAGGGAAAAAAAAATTGAAGGAACGAAGAAATCAGTAGGCCTAATAGCCGACCGAATGAACGTGGAATCGCTGTGCTTTCTTACGCTGAGTGGACGTTGCTAGTTCGTTGTTTGCGGGCGTTGACATAACGTAGTATTTCCGGCGTTGAAACGTCAAATGATAGTCACCCAATGTTCGTAAAGCGGCCCACAGTCGCCCAATAATATTGCCAATAATATTGATAAAACTGTATACACGTTTTTTTAAATAAGCAACTCCATTTTCATGGTCAGGCCTCGAGTTGCTTAGTAATTTTCCAAAATCAGGGCTGGAGTTGCTTAAGTAGTTTCTTAGGTATCACTAGGCCTACAGGTTATCGTCGAATTTTGTTGTGTTGTAAATAATGAAATACCAAATGATGGTTGGATCTTTGATCTCTTTGCTTGACACATTATCAACCGTGTGATATTTGTTATATATTAACAGTTTGTAATCAATTCTTAATGAAAAACATTTCTTGGTTTGTTTTCCAGGCGTTTTAATAATTGTCCCTCCTGAATTTGAGGCCTCGAGTTGCTTAGCTTGTTGCTTAGATTTTGGACCAAATCAAGGCCTCACACTTAAGCAACTGAGTTGCTTATTAAAAAAAACAACGTGTATTGACAAAAGTATTGATAGTCTGTGAATGATCGATATTGTGCCCAGTATTTCAGCCTAACCTGGAATTTCAAAGGAGAAACATGGCAACTAAGATCAGTTTATGTGATATACGCGATTGATTTCCTGCACACTCGAAACCATGAAGTAAAGAGTTACGTTGAAGAGCCAAGAAGAAAGAAGTAAAAGGAGAAGTCAAATATCCCGCGAACCGACTTGTGAATGGAATTTGAAAACTTGAAAGATTCAGCCTCACTGTGTGCTGGAACTGACAAAGTATACAACCCAAATATGTAGTACCTCAATGCACTAGACTTTCCTTTGGACCATTTAGTCCGTCTCGTTTGTTATTGCCACGATTTCATTTTGTTGCAATCAGCCACGCAGTCAGTCAAATTTTGATGGAGGGGCAAGTTCAAAACAAAACCTCTTCCCTCCCCTCCTCCCTTCCAAGGCAGCCCACCATGGTTTTATTGGCTGGGGAAATTTTGAATTTTTACAGTCCCTAGAAGGCTCAAAATTGCATTTGAGAGACTTCGACTTCTCGTCTTTCTTATTTCATTGCATACATGAATTGAAATACACAAGTGATCCACCTTTTAAATGCCCGTAAGGATTATGCGGGGGGGGGGACGTGGGCAAGTTTTACCTATTGGGCATGCACAGCCCCACCCCTCCCCCTTGGCTGCGTGCCTGGTTGGAATAGAGAGCAAGGGAGAAAAGCCGCGGCGTCGATGACGAAGGGCATTACCGAAATGAGCTAATATTGACAGTAAAATTGAATCATCTGTCTAGGACAAGATATTTCATGAATAAAAGTTCGACGATATTATTGTCAATGTTACTGAACGTCAGTGGAGCGCTTCAGACTCACGTTAAACTTATGATGCATTTCTGCCGCTGATAGAAATGTCAGTATGTCAATCAACTCTTTGGGTGAAACGATTACGTCGTAAATCGTTTCCCCAAACGTAAATCGACAAAAACATAGCAGTTACGTCGGATACCGGCTGAGGAGAGATTAGAATACCAAAAGTCACGTACACTGCCCCTAAAAATGCCGATAAAAAGGCAACACAAATTTATCGGGTGTTTTATCCTCTGTCATACTATAAAAGAAAATTTATTCTACTCTCAAGCGAACATGATCACGGAAGACTCGTAGTCAGCCACGGGTATCATGGAGGAGTGGCAATGAACTACCATGGGGGCAATTAGTTAACTGTAATTGGGACATTTAATTAAGTAGCAATTATGATTATAGAGTGTGAAGTATGATGTAAAACAGCACTGATATTGAAATATTCTTTACAATAACCGATATCCTTAAGACAGTGACTGATAATAAAAATTGAAAGCATCATCTAGAGGAGAGGATTTGAAATGACAGTTTGAAAAAAACAGTAGACGAATCGAAAATACGTCAAGCGTGGGTGACGGGTTCAATCTCAGGTGGGGACATATTTTCTATTTCTCTAGTGTTCTTGTAAAAATAAAAATTAAATTGAAAAAGTTTGCCGGGCGTAGGGGACATTTTAACAGGAGGAGCACCGTGCCGAAGTACCCTTTATTATCTACGTGTATAGAGGCGGAGCTTTATCAGGTGGGAAAGTATCGACGAAATTGGATGTATAGAGTAGTCAACAGTTTTCAGAGAATTTGTGGCGCTTTTCAGTTGATCAACCGCCTCCCTCAAAATTTAGCATCTATTTAACCATAGAACTTCAACGTCAAAGATCCCTGATTTAACGACATATCTATACAAGGAAGATGTTCGCACATATAAGTATCCAATCATCTCATCTCAACGTAAAATAATATATATATTATATATATATATATATATTAATATATAGTTCAGTTTGAAGAGAGTGTGTATATCTAAATTTGCTTAAAAACAAAACATGCGCTTTGTAGTAGCAAAAGCACGTTCTCCCTTCTACCTTGACGCTTCAGAAGCTGTATTTATCAAAACAGAGAAGCCAGTGCTCAGTCGACGTGTTTTTCAACCACACTGATGACACGAAACGTGTCACTTCCGTACGTGCTATTGTTAACGTTGTTTTTTAACCTGCTCGTTTGACAAAAAGTTGTATTCGTACCTCAAAGCAATATATAAACTTTTTGCCACAAACCAACTTCTCAAAATTCCTTATGCTATGTTCACACTAATGTAAATGAACGGAATTAAATTTTGAAAGAAAGAAATTAAATTTTCGACTTATTGGGAAGGGAGTTAACTGATAGGTGCTGATTTTTTCAGTCTTTCAGTGTAACTAGATCAACAGAGCAGGTTTTCAAAAAAGTACATATAGTGTAGTGGTACCAGTTTGAAAATTGATGAATCTTAAGGGTAGATCAGATCAGCGTTAACTGGTCCAACGTATTAACCGTAGGGAGTGAGTTGTCATTTCATATTCACCACATGTAAACACTAATAATTTTTACTGTTTTCGTCCAAGGTGCAAATCACTCACAAAAATCGTGCGAGATTTCTGTAAGAATAAAAGAGTACCTTAGGGAGTTCTGTCAAATCGATAAAATAACTGGCATGAGTAAAGGAGATTTCTTGGGAGTTGTGTATCTTCGCTATTTTCTATCAATGCACGAGCGTCATATTCGACCATTTTTTCCACCGTTACGCCCCGAGACTCCCCCCTCCAACAAATTCCTTATGGTCATTCATTTAAGTTCAACATTCGGCTCATAGTCTTTAAAAATTGAACTTTGCTTAAATGTTGACTTCTTAAGCGTCACATATTTCATGAAAATGTTGATGTAAGGCTTTGGTTCTTGTCCACTCCATACAGCATGTAGAGCAGAGAGCTTAATTTGCAACCCTTTAGTTTGAGAAGAAGACCAAAATCGGAAACCAGTCTGTCCTGCAAGCATTGAAGGTCAACATCACAGCAAAGATATCTGAATGTATCAGCCAATAAAAATGGCAGCCACAAACACTTGTGTACTACAAATTTTACGATGATATTTAATTACGGGTTATTTTGTAGGGAATCGTGATCACTACACGGACCCCTTTTGCCCACAACAAGCCCATATGAACAAAGTGTTACATTAACTTGAACTGTAAGAAACTAGCCAAAACTGCTCGGTACGTTTTGAATGATAACAATATAGTAGCAGCTCATTATAAAAGAATTATCACCTATGGGAGACAGCTGCAGAGAATATGTCCTGATACTGTCCTCGACAATTCTACTTTAAAATGAATGTCCAATAACGTTATATCAGTTTGGTTTAAAAGTGGCACCCCTCATCGTCCAATCAAATTTTTGACGACGACATCAAGCCCCTGTCATCCTCCAATTAAATTTAGACGACTAAATTGAGCCTCTATCATTAGGAAATCTCGTTGACTATTTATAAATTGTTCAAAGTTGACCTGTGCAAGAGGAAAATTGCTCGAAAAACCTTAAACAGAACAAGCAAGCAGACAAAATTACTAGCACTACGATCACAGTTTGCCAAATGGTAGGTTATCTTCCGGTTTTCATGAAAGCAGAAGTAAAATTGTGTCGGAATAAGTAATAGTAACAGTACAAAAACTTTGGACAAGTAAGTTTTTCAAAAAGATATAAAGCAATGGACGTGTTGGTACGATTCTGACAGGGGCCTTGGCACTAACAGCACCAGTCTGTATTGGCCACTGAGGAGCAAATCAGCTGTAAAATGTTCCTCGTCTGCTTTAACTCCTGGCATCATTTAATGAGGATATCCCTCTATTCATCTATCCTTTTTCAGGCTTCAAACGAAGAAGAGCAGTTCATATCATACCTATCCAACTTTGCTTATAGGGCTTGCATGTTCCTCGATAGGTCAAACTTCATAAGTGGGGAGTGGTACCGTAGCTTCCTCGGTACCCCACTGCCCATCAACCATATTCATTTGATGCAAGCTGCTACTGAGTTATGCTCAACACTGAGTGAAATAACCGAGTTATAATGTCCTGACGGTCACTAGGGAAGAAACGTCTCTAATGTAAACATAGCAATGCGATTAGACACTCAGGCACTAGCTTGCAAAGACCAGCAGACTCTATCGTGTCAGTACGCTCTCTACACAACAAAGTAAAATCAAGACAGCGCAAAGCAACGACCGGAGTGTGCGTTACATCGAGGAGGTCTATCACTGTACATTGGCCGGAGAAAATAGATGGCAATGGCGTGACCAATAATTTTACGTTTCCCAAAAAGTGGGTAAAAAGTTGCTAACAAATAAAATTATTCATTCGAATTCCAAAAAATGAAAGGTTCACAATCTTAATGTTTGCTAGCATGGTCCACTGTTTAATTATTCCTTAAGAAAAAATAAATGAACAAAATACAAAAGGCAGTCATAGATCAATATTATTAGCACTGATATATGGACGATAAAGAAATTTTAAGTATTATAGTACTTTACGAGAATTTATTAAGTTAAACATGTTTACAGGTTTTCCTAACAGTATGGTGCTCGTGTTGTCCAACGCCCTACTAACCAAACAAAAAGCTTCGATACATGGATTCAAATATGTACAGATTTGGATGAAATGTTGTGGTCAATGTTCCAAATTGTCAATTTTTCTTTTTCTCGCTTTGCACGCGGGCTCAACATTATTTTGCAGTACAATGTCGAAAATATCCTTGTCGCGGAAAATGTATAAATGTAGAAGACATATATCTGTGTAAGGAGGATTGCGGCAAAGACTTACGGTTTGCGAGAAGGATTTAAAGCCGAATGGTATTATAGCAACAGAAACAGCTCCACACTCATGCTCGGAGGTCACCAAGCCCTGTTGGTAGAGCGCACGCCGCAAAAGCGTGGGTGACGGGTTTGATTCCCCGTTGTGACATATTTTCTATTTCTCTAGTGTGTTTTTTTAAAACTGAAACCTATTCGTTTAAACAAAAATTGGACTTTGAGGTTTTACTTGTTCTTTAAATGGAGTTATCATTTCAGTATGTACACACAAAGTCACACAATATATACAAGTTTAAAAAGACTTACAAAAGTATTATCCAAATGCTGCACCTGATCATTTTAGGAAGCTTTGAGTCCACATTATGGATTGAACCTTAATTTGGAGGAGATTGAATGAAGTTCAATCTCTTTCAAATGCTCTCTTCCAAACAAGGAGGAAATGTCTTGAGTAAGCGAGGGGGACGTTTATTATGGCTCCACTAAAGTGGTTACTAGTTAGAAGCTAATGAGAACGTATTTTAACTCAACGATTTATTCCCTTCACTAACATAAGCGAGAATGTACAACATTCTCTGTGACTTACATTGCTCGAAATACTAAAGTCGCATGTACTTTGAAATTGCTCGGCCTTTTTTACGCATTGCATGGGCGACTAGCAATTTCCTATGATTTAATTCGGTCCAAGCCCCCACGACTAATAACACGTCATAATATTCTTCACAAGCACATTGCCCAACCACTTGCAAAAAAATGCAAAATTATGAAGTAGTTAATGCTGACCAAGTGTTTCGCTTAACCTTAAGTGCCTGTACTGTTTGTTGGTTAAAATATTATATACCATGCTAAAGTATGTAAATGCATACCCAGAATGCATGAACAAAAAGCCGGACGACTCTTAAACAATACGCATTGTTTTTCTTTAGTCTCCAATTGACAAAGAGGTTTTATCATTTTTTCACATATTGAACATTTCGTTAAGAGATGTTTATAAGTATAAACAAGGCTTTCAATTTAAGTACATAACGCCAACGATCGTTCAAATTTTCTGCAATTGCGGTTCGTTTTAGCATCAATTTCAATGCCCTTGTTTGCTTATTTTTATATTCAACGCAGTGATGGTGCATGAAGGGGGAGGGGGGAGGAACACTCTATCTTTTAGCCAAATAATGCTTTTTCTTGAATGAGAGCAAAACAAACACTGAAACAAGAAAGGAAAAGGGAGTCCTATGCCAAATCTTAATTTTCGAAATATTCTCTGAAAATTGAATGGAATCAGAAACTTCGATACGTTTTGTATTGCCCCCTCCCTTGTTGATTTGATGACGGCGCCTTTGTAAAAAATGAGACAGCATACACTCAAGTTTGATAGCAATCGCTTTTTTTGCGTTTATAAAATATTTTAAATATCTGTACTAAATTGTACTGCTGATTTGTAATGACTTCAACCTGGAAAACATGTAAGAAAATGCATATGCAACGCTATTCAACTACTGTACTAATTTATCTATCGCTTTCTTTACTCAAATAAATTCATTTCTCCTGATGTCAGTAATACCTCTTTAAAAAAGAATATATATAAATTATTATAAAAAATATTATATATATATATATAAACGTTAAAACAGGTTCTTGCTCAAGGCGTTTTAACGTTTTTATATTTCGCTTTTAACATA
>JAAAKM020002687.1:0-13205 GCA_010016025.2 Alatinidae sp. Z8VKAUB7J3 | reverse complement strand
CTACTACTACTTCTACTACTACTTCTACTACTACTACTACTACTACTACTACTACTACTACTACTTCTACTACTACTTCTACTACTACTACTACAGCTGCTGTTGCTGCTACTAGTAATGGACCTGTGTAATTTGCACTTTCGCAACAGTTACTTGGTATCCATATTCCGTTTATCCTTGTTACGCAAGAGGGTGTGTGGAAGAAGAGTGTCCTATAACGCAATGCGATCGTTTTACATGTAAATAATTTGCACCGGTGTTACCAGTGCCAACGTATAAATGTTTAAGTTTGTTTTGGTATTTTTTTCAGGACTCATTGACTACAATTTCCATTGCTTCAGACAAGCGATCCAGGAGGTATGTGCTTAGTATACGAGAAGTGATTTATTTTTGAAGGCATGGAAGTTATTTGTGTTTGGTTGATAGGCATACATCTTTGATACCAGAATGCATCTCGTCTCGTATTTGGCCAAAGTGAATGTAGAATTGCACGTGTTAGTAGGGAATAGAGTTTGAGTCCCAGATTGACAATTTATCGTTCAACCGATAAACCGAATTTTGGATCATTTTTAAAAGGGAAAGTCAATAGAGAAAGATAAATTTTAGTGGATGTAAGAAAAGCCTTCATAATAAGGCGTATTATCTTACTCAAACATATTTTAAAGATTAAGCTAACCGCCCCCGTGCGATCATCTTGTGGAATTTGTAGTGTTTGCAAATTCATTTCTAACTATGCAATAATGGGTTCAGGCACGTATTCTACGTGCATATCTCGCAAAATACTTATGCCACTCTTGCGATAGCTTGTATAAAGGTGCTCGAACAGGAGTTTTATCTATTCAGTTCTGGAGTTAACAGAACTGCCAACGATTTCTGTGATCACTAGTGGGGAGTGTTTTATTGTTACCTACAACAAGTGCACTTTTACAGTAAAATTTTTTGGTGACGAGTTGTCATCATGGGGTATTTCTACAGTAGGGGTACCTGGCGAAGGTGTTTCTCTAATATTCAACCGTAAGGCCAGCTATATATACAATTGCCTAAAATTATAAAGCCATGGATTTATTTGTCGTCATATGATGGATCTTGTTAGTAGCATTCCCTCTACCATCTTAGTTTTTAATTATCAGCAGACACGTGCAATAGATTTATTATTCCCTTTAAGTCTAGCTGTACCCTTTGTGGCTGAACTGTTTTCTTTATTTTATTTTTTTTTTTGTATTTAGGTGTTTGTTACCAAATGCAAATATAACTTTTAATGTTTGGGGGTGGTTGATTAGGAGAGGAACAGATATTATGAACAATTTTATGTTTCTATGGTCATACCGGATCAACGTTGGGAAAGCGTTGACAGGAAGTCGTAGGTTGCACCTGGATAAAATATGCATTATTAAGATGTTGCCTGTATAGGTCTTTTATCTTGTTGCCCACTGCTTGCCTGTTAAAGCATTGTATAACACCCTTATTGTGGCGTGCCTGTCTCTATTTCGGAAACCTGATCTGTTTTACCGAGTTCGTCGTGTTAACTGGATTATTTAGAGTCTCTGTTGAATTCTTGTGTTAACATATCCAATTATTAAACGCATGGTAGGTAGCAAAAAGAAAAAGTATAGATTCATCGTTATTTTTACTTTGTACCTAATTGCACTATTTTCCAGGAGTGAATGTTGTCGCTAACCGTTGCCTTGCAAGTAATACCCATCTGATAGGTCAAGGAACGTTGCCCCGTTCTATAACGTAGTTTGTAGAGACAATTTTAGCCCCAGCCCCGACATTCGAACAGTTGAAAGACCATCCCAAATAATAACGGCGCAGAATTGAACAATAGTCGCCGATAGGTTATAGGTATATTGGAAAATGATAGATTGCGTTCATTATGGTATTTGAATTAGGGATCGTTGTCGTAGTTTGAAGTTTGTAGAATTAGCTATTCCTGTCACCCAACACCCTTCCAACCCCACACACATACACCACCAGCAACCTCACTTCACTAGAACAAGTATGTTGGAAATTGTTAACAACACTGCGTTTTGATGAATTCCTTCGGTAGTCTTTTTCGTAGACTATGATTTACAATGTATGTTGACTTTTATCGTCTGACATCACAGCGAATGTGATACATGGTTCTTAAACTCATTGTTTTCTTTTAGGTTTTTGACTTGAGGCAGCAATCGCGAGACGCAGCAGGAACAAGTAATCGACTGACACTGAATGGGACTGTTCCTTCCAAAAATAAATTGGAAGCTGTTGTTGTGTAAAATGTACCGAGATCTTTGTCCATTAACTAGTGTCGATAAAGTAAATTTCAGTAGTAAGAATTAATTTACCACTTTGGGAATATCATTTCTTATTGGTGCGTGGAATGCTGCCCAATTCTTGACAGACAGCGCCTGCTTCGGAATTACGATTAGAGCAGTCGTAAGGCAGCAGTGAATAAATCGAAATACCGCAGCTATCATGGGATCGAAGATCGATTTCATGGCAGTGCCAGGATATCGTACGTTTTGCTACTTCTGTAGCAGGAAATCTGCTGGCATACGGAGTCAATCCTCTTCGACAGATCTTTCCGATGTAGTGCACCGTCGTTTGAATTTTGAGACAGTTTTACCGCTGATCACAATATGGTCTTTTCTCGTCAAATATTACCCCTTTTTCCCCCTATAAACAGAAAGATTCAACGTTGTGTGAAGTTGTTCGTATATAGATGTATTACTATATTTTGGAAAGCTATCATGATAAATTGTTAAGTTATCATCCGGTGTATCGTATTATTAAGGGGTAGTATTAATCTGGAATTTTGGGCTTCTGTTTTTGTCTTCAGTGATAAAGATGTGCGGAGAAATTTCAGAATTTTTTCTGTAGGGAGGGGTGTTAGAACATAGGAAAGATCAATAGTTACTAATTTAAGGGGTGGTAGAAGTAGGAAGCTCTGCACCTAGGCCACAGTTTACCACCTCAAAGCCCAAACGCTAACTTTGTCATCCTACATGAACAGTTGACGACAATGAACATTTCATGCTTAAATGTATTTCTGTAGCTTGGAGAAAGGTTAGAGAGCAAATCCAACAGCGAACCAGGAACAGTTTGTTGTAAAGTAGGAATTGTTTCGATAATATTGCATAGTATCTTGGACGGAAATATTTTATCATTTATGAATAAAGTCAGCATGTTTGTAGCTTGGTCGAGTCCTTTTGAGGTATTCCTTAAAACAGAAATGTTTGTGATGATAATAACAATAGCCGTACAATCGGACTTTTCCGGCATGTAATTAGACAGGGAGTATGAAATTCCAGTAACTGGACGAAAATATCGCACGGCTTGTTTAGGCATAGGCACATGAAGAAGCGAAAGCAGTTGCGACAACCTGCACTGACGCACGTAATTGTTTGTATATGTGCTTTGAATTTGCTTGTTATGCTTGTCGATCAGAGAGAAATCGTAGATCTAAATGAGATTTTTTGTACCTAAATGACCTGACTATTTTTAAATGTATACTTTCTCGTTGCGTATCAATCGTGCATAAGTAAGCCCCATAGCAATCACTTGGCAGTACCGCATCCCCGAGATCTGTAGGTACAGTGCGCTACCTTTCGCAAGTTATTTTTTTAATTCAAACTTTTATGTTGCCTGGAGCATTTTTAAAGAGCCACCAGTACCTATACTCACGTCTGCTTTAAGGAAGACGAGCACTGGGTCTTGACTGTCGTGAGCATCTTACGGAGGAAGCATGGAACAAATTATCAGCTTTTTGACTTACCAATCTGTTAATTTTTCTAAACATGTCGTGCATTCCAAAAAATTGTATCCGGATAACTTGGAACTTACGTTGCCTTCCATCAGAATTTCCAGTCGGTGGTTTATCAGTCTTTATCTGCTCCTTTGTTAAAGCTACTGAGATAATAGATAGTGTTGCAGCAATCCGTTCAGGAAGGTCAGACTAGATGAAGGTTGACTTGTTGCTCGTAGAATATCATTACACTTTAGGCAGCTCGCACAAAGAAGCGGCACTTCACAGGTGAGGGGGGCACGCGACTTTGATCCTGTACACGAGTGAAACCTTCCATATCAGATTGTCGTTTGTTGTTACATGTGCGATTTCCAATTTGTTTGCTGCTTAAGGTTCGGAACAGTACGTTGTCTCTAAACTCGCTTTGCCTGGTATAATTGTTTCTTTTGTTTATTCCGTTGAGTGGCTTATGTATTTCGAATGAATTATTCGTAGCATACGTTCTTCAGTTAGGCCAGTGACCCCAAACTTTTAATGTCTCTTCTTTATATACATAGATATACATTCATATATAGCAATTGTACGGTTTTCATTTTGTGTAGGTGAGATTCATATTTAAACAATAACTGATTAAACACTGTAGAAAAACCTTGGTCATTCGCAAACAAAATTGAAGTACGAAGTCATATATTTTTACCCCATCTGCAAACTAACTCTAACTGCATATTCTCCCCCTCCCCACTTCTACCGATGTTTCCAGTACCCCAAGTCTGTAGAACCGCCAACCTAGGGTACTACCTTATGTACGCGAAGACTGCCTCTTTTAGTGCCCTTTGTGGAGAGTAAGAGTAGTTCTCTGTGGCAAAGACAATTCTTCCTTAAAAAGAACTAGCCATGCACTTTTCAGACAATCAAACGTTCTACATTTGTTCGACTAAGTGAAACTTGTCGGTGTTTGTATGATACAACGTTTCAAAGGTTTGGATCTAAAGTATATACGGGCAGTAAATTGAACTTTTCGACCTCGACAACTCCCTCGATGGATAGAGAACAAAATTTACTTTGTACGTGTCCGCGTGCAATATGTTGTCTTTTGATTTATGGAAGCACCTTAATCCATCAAAACTATACTATCTTTTAGATCGTGATATATCTATCATAGGCACAAAAATATCCGTTACTGTAAAATTATCATTTTTGCACTCGCTCGCGACGTGCTCGGTGTGACATGAAGCGTTTTATGCCTGCTTTTAAACGGAAGAGATTTTGATTGTATTTAAAAATAAAAAAGGTTATGATAATAGAATGCCTTTCGGGAAACTGTACCATTACAACGTAAACAGGTGTGGGGGTGGGGGGGGGGGCATCAATAGGCGAATAATAAAAATTCCGTGTGTACCGAATATGTCACTGTGGGTTAAAGCAGCTATCGATATAGTCTTATATTGCCTTTGGAATTCTATTAGGGAAACGTATATTAGAGATATTAAGAGGTTCTAAAACTTCCTGATTTCTTTTGGGAAAAAAACAGTCTACAAGTGGGAGAAGTAGTTAATTTTGATGGAACCTTTTTATATTTTTCTTTTCGATGCATCGTAATAATCAAGTAGTTTAATTTAAAGCCTCTTCCCTTTTGGCAATGATAGTGCGTAGTATCTGTTCTAATTAATTACGGGTTCCTCTCCTTACCCTGAGGGGCAGTTCAAGGGAGCGGTTGAGCGTACCTCTTGACTTGCTTCTCTGCCCGGTAGCCCAAGTTGAAGCATGCTGCCCATGGTTGGTCTATCTTGTGTCTATTTGTTAGTCTCTTTGGTAGTTTTACCGTTTATTTAGGGTAATTTCACGATCTAGCTCGCTGCTTATTAGGGGTCTTTGATTAGAGATTTTCGGCAGGAAAATGCTGTGAAAACCTTCCCAAGAGTCTTTTATGGTCATTTCAGCGCCTCTGTTGGAGAGAATACGTTGGTCCGTCGCTTCTTTCCGTTCTGGCAAGGATAGGGTCTATTATCTGCCTCACTGGTCAAAGATAATTATCACACTCAGTGACAGGAGGTTTTGTAGGGAGGTTGAATGTGCCTTCATGGCTTACTGGCGCACGTAACTATGTGCTTTAGCGAGTAGGACGTCCAAGGCGTACCAATGATATCAAAGTTACGAAAATTTGATGTCGAAGCCCTAACAAGACCGTCTTAATAGAACTGTTATTATAAGTAAAACGCAAAATGTGGAAACTTCATTGACAACGTTTCGTCTAAAAGACTTCTTCAGGTCACTACTGAAAATTAGCCAATTTTCAGTCGTGACCTGAAGAAGTCTGTTAGACGAAACGTTGTCTATGAAGTTTTCACATTTGGCGTTTTACTTATAATAACTTGTCGGTGAACTATTCACATTTCATTCTTAATAGAACTGTATGAGTATTTTACAGTGTTTTATTTCTTAGCACTTCAACTACTTCGGCACTCGATTGGCCGTGGACATTTATCAACAAGCGTGTGTCACTGCCTTGGGACTTAAAATATACACTAAAAGTGTGTATGTAGTTTACTGTGTTTCCTATTGTATGCATATAGTAAAATAACACCATGTATAAATGAAAGAAAGGAGAGTGCATTTTCAGCTCAAGATTTTTCCTTCATTATGAAGGTTTCAATTTTGTACCGTTGCAGCCAAAACGTTTATCAGTTAGTCCTTTACAAGTACTCCGCTCATGCCACGTCAGGAGTTATTGCAAAAAAATGTCAAATGGTCTTGAGAACATTTTGTGATTTGTATTAGTGACTGCGGTAGGCATAGTTTATTAATCTCTGATATACACTGCAGGAGTAATAGCAAAAAGAGTGGGCGATTTGGCGAAGAATGGATGTAGTATCTGTTCCATTGATGACAAATTCTGTACATGATCCGTGAGAAGTGGTCCTACTGGGGCAGTCGAGATTGCCTCATCGCTTGCTTTTCTGCCTGGTAGCCTAAATCGAGGAGCGTTGCCTTTGGACGACCCAGCTGCCATTTATTAATCAGTTAGCATGTTTTTTGGGTTGGGTTTGTATTCATTTAGTGTAGTTTCTATACCGGCCCCCCTACGCATCAGGGGTCTTTGATTGAGAGATAGTAAAGAAACCCTCCGAAACATTTCGTGACTTAATGAAGGAGCACTCATAGCTGATTAATCGAGTAATAAACAAGTAACGCAGTGATATGTTATGTCTAGACCGTAGACTACAAAACACAGGGTTTCCACATCCATGAGTTAGCCGATCGATACAAGAGAGTTATTGTCACTGAAGTGAAATTTATTGTGTTACCCACAGCACGAAGATAGTCATGAGATGAAACTGATTCATATTAATTACTTTCAGAACATTGTTTGACTTTGATCATTATAATCAGTTGTTGATAGTACACAAAAGTAATGAAACCTTATTAACCACCAAAATGCTTTCAGTTATTTGTAAATCCATGATTTATTTAATGATATAAACATGTTTTAGTTACTTGTTAAATTTTCACTTGTTTGTAATAATAACAAATCTGCATTATTTACTTATCTTAGAATGAGAAATAGTTTGTTTGCGGTACCGAACAAGAATACTAACAAAAAGCGATAACATTGTGTAGGCCTACTTAAAAGTCTTTTTTGCACAGAGTACAATCGTCAGAAATGATCAAATTGAAACGTACAAAAGAATAACCCCAACTGTGTTTTTGATTGAGCAAGTCAAAATTTGGACTGTCTGAACGGCCTGTGTTTTTTGACCAATTAGCGTTCACTACGACTATGTTAATTGAGTAGGCCAAATGGGAAAACAAATTCTTATTGTTTGTATAGCAAAGAATGAATAATAGCGAAGTTAAATCTCGCGTTTTCTGCTCTCTCAGAAATTTGATAGAGTCATCGTAACTCAAAAACAATATTTGTGAAAGAGTAGTCCATTTCTTATATTTCATTATATTTCGTTGTTTATATTATCATCATAAATAAACTTGCCGGAGCAAAGTTCTAAAATATTTGATTTATCGTAGCCTAGAAATTGACTTTCCACTTTGTTTATTGAAAACGACTTAAAGCCTGCTGTTTAACATGGTTTTGTTTCGAAAATACGGTCTACCGGCCATAAACAGCTTATCTTACTGTTCTCACAGGTTTCATTTTTACGATTCTTTGGTCAAGCACATTTCTGTGGATAATTGGGAGGGAGTTCGCACAAATAAAGCTCCTTTAAAATGTTGACTCTCGTTGGAGAAAATACCTTACAAGATACTTGAAACTCTAACTAAAATGACTTTAAGGGTCATAAACCTATAATTGCTTATCAGGGCGGGACAGAGGTGTGTCCATATCGGTTTGTTTGACGACGTGGATTAGGGTTGGGAGTCTGTGTATGTTTCGCTTCAAAACCTTTCTGCAAGGATAGCATGAACTATCTGCTCTCATTGATTACACATATTCCCGATTGTCCGTCAGAGGCGATACCCTTTGGCATTTGGGTATGCCGCATAGCTTACTCCTTCATCTGGAATCCTAGACTGATAGGCGTTGCCCCAACATGGCCGGTTTTAATGTATGTTTTCGATTGTTTCAGTATCAGGAATCACTGCTCATCACATCAAGAGGCCTTTGATTTGCAGATTGTCGGAATACTTTTCGATGTTGTCACAAATATTTTCTGGTTCATCATCCTGTTTGTTTTAAATACCGAGCACTGAATTTCTGCACACTTACTGTGTCATCGTAAGAATTGGAAGTGATTCCTTATGTGCAGGTTTTTCAGCCCACCAAGTTGTGAACTTTAGAAAAGAAATCAATTGTTATGTTTTAGTGTTCAAGTAAAGACAAGTTCGTCGTTTCTATATTCAATCATTTCTTCCACCAATCTCCATCACTCTTTGTCAACACATTCGGTTTATTTAGTAGAGAAAACTACTGTAATAATGTAAATTGTCTTTGTTAGTTTCTGTCGTTGAAATCGATGCATGAATATAATCAATACTTCCTTTGATCTGATTTGAATGCCTTGAAGCCAGAATGGAATCTGTTGCAGTTTAGGAGTAATCAAGAGCATAGCCTCTAATGACACAAAGCCTTTGTATCCTTTATAGTAGCCATGATGTTTTAATTTACAAATTGATGGTGATGGATTTATACGCTGATGGGTAACCGAAAGGGATATTTTGTAAAATAATTCGTATGCATACATCAGGCTTTCAAGGCTACACAAATGTTCATGTACATTCATTTGCTTTGAGATTTTGTTGTGGTACAGTTCTGGGGATTACAAACAATGCAAACGCTAATATTGTTTTTTAGGTCTTCGGCTTTCTTTTTTCCCACCAGGACTTTTGTACCCAAAATGTCCATCTTTTTACCAGGCACGCAGCCAAGGGCGGAGGGGGGAGGGGGAGGGGGGCGGTGCCGGCCCAACAGTTAAAACGTGGCCACCTTTGCCTCCTCCCCCCCCCAAAAAAAAATCCTTACCGTCATTAAAAGGTGGATTGCTTTTGTATTTCAATTCACTACAAAAGAAAGACGAGAAATATAAGTCTTTCAAATGTGATTTTGAGCCCTCTAGGGACTCTGCAAATTCAAAATTTTTTAAGTCGACAAAACCACGATGGATTGCCTGGAAGGAAGGACGGGAGGGAAAAGGTTTCGTTTGTAATTTGCCCGCCCATCAAAATTTGCCTGGCTGCGTGGCTGCTTTTTACTCTATCCTTCCAGAGTAAACAGAAGATAATTCAGTGTGCGCTGCAATGCATGGTCTTGCACTAACACTAGCAGACAAGAGAGAGAGAGAGAGCGAGAGCACTGGTGAAAGCGCAGCCACCGTTTAAACGGAGTACTATTTGTTGTACATGATCTTAATCAACGCCTTAACAATTCTTAATGGACAAAGTGTCAAAGGAAATCTTCCAATAATGCCAGTCCAATGCCATTCTTGGGCTATTTTTACAGTGGAAGATCCCAGAACGTCACATTGCTATAAATAGAAATCATAAATCTGGATAAACATGGAATCCTAAGTCATTAAACTTTATCTTGTGTTCAAACGACATATATTGTAAGGTAATCCTTGGTTTATGTTGCAGCAGCTGGTAGATCACTGTGGAAAGCAGCATCGCTAGCGCCTTTGCTTCTGAGTAATTTTACTTGACTAGCTGTTTAAGCAACTCACTTCAATTGTCTGAAAGGGCGCTAATAGATTTAATAGTGACTACAAGCGTCCTTTCAGACGACTTAGTTTCTTGAATATAACTCTATTCCTCATCACTGGGGAAACTCCGAACTTACACTTACACGTGGAATATTTTCTCCATTCTATTCAAAGGATTTCACAGAACTCTTTAAAACACTTGTTAGCTTTAAGTGTATTTAAATTCGCACAGTACTAATTTTCGTGAATCTAAGTATTGCACGAATGTTTGTCAGAGTGAAAAGGTCCAGAGAAAATAACAACAACAGTTTTTTCAAGAATTACTCGAATATTTTGTTATCCTGTAACTTTACAAGTTCTTACAAGGAACTTTTCATGTTCACCTAGATGCCACGTTGAGCAACTTAAAGCTTCTCTACGCAAATCGGCCAAATCCTTCTACGATCCTATGCAAAATAACAAACAGCTGGGATTACTAAGTTTTTGGCAATTGACGCCGCTCTGCAGCAAGAGGAACCGTTTATGATGCTACACATTGAACTCTCGTAAACATTGTGATCTTAAATAGTTCATACTTTTGACAAGATATTAGCAATACAGGGGTTAATCAGCTCGCTTCATATTTTTTTATATCTTTTCAACACAAATATGGTACGCGAATTTAAGTCCGCGCGAGTATGTATATTTTCTTCTTCTTATTCTTTCGGCTCCTCCCTTTTAGGTGTCGCCACAGCGGATGCTTTGACTCCACACCAGTCTATTGTTTGCTTCCTCCTCAGTCACGCCAACCACCCGAATGTCCTCCTTGACCACATCCATTAACCTTCTCTTTGGCCTCCCTCTCCTTCTCCTACCCGGTATTCCCATCTCCAGCATCCTCCTTCCAATATATCCCTCATCCCTCATCCCTCATCCTTCATCCCTCCTATGCGAATATGTCTAGTTAGGGTGCCCGAATTTCAAACCTTCGAATTCAAGTCCGCGCGAGAAATAGTAATCCGTGAATTTATATACACTTATGAATTCGTCACCTGGCTCTAGCTAATAAAGTTGTTTTGAAAACATAGATGTCTCAAATTGTTTGTGTTGAAGTGTTACCTATGTTGCTGTAGCTATGTTACACATTGGTTGCTACTATGTTATCCATTATGATATGACTAATTTACCGGTGGTTAACCACAGTTGTTTTATTATTTTTTGCTTTTAATTTTATCAGCTTATAAGCAATCTTCTCTTGTTTGTAGTATCTACACTTCTTGTCCATTTGGTAACACATTTGCAGATATTCAACACTATCAATTACAGACAACTATTGACTACAAATAATCTTTATCTTTACGGCGTTAGACTCCTTTCTTATCAAGCATGTCTCCAGCAAAGTCAAGCCATCTGTAGCTCCAATTATTGTTGTAATAGTTATCAATATCTTGTATTAAAATTAACTTTAAGTTGTTTATCATAAGTGGTAACAATATGTTGCTTTCATTTTATCGTTTTGATCTTCCTTATTATGCGAGGAAGAGTAAAAGATATATAACAAAATCCCCAAGAAAAAATTGATATGAAACTTTTAATTTTGAATGTTTATGCTAATTATCAGCTTAAACATTTTTCTTGAGAAAACTACAAACATATATCGCTGGATGACTGTTAAAGATTAACTAAATCATGCCGTGTATAGTCTAAAACAGCATCGACGGGGAAGTCAAACTTTCCATACAACAAATATGAATGATAAGAGGCACCCGAACAATGTACATGATCCTACTTGTAACACATGTGAATGAAATGTTTTTGACATTCAAGCGACTAATAAAAAAATAAGTACTTGTATGATTTCCCCAGCAGACCCCATCACTGGTTCTTCGATACAGTATGGGACTTTCAAGTCGTACGAGAGAACTCAGTCAAAATTTTACACAATCAAAGGATCAATAAGGCTTGCACCACTGACTTATAAAGGAAATGAGTAAAAAGTTTCAATAAGATGAGCCACGATGAAGTCCTAGCAGCAGAAACTATGAGACAATGAAAATTTCTTCAAAAGAGAATTGCACAAAGTATATGAGAAATGGAGAATTGTTATGTATTTTAAATAACTCATTTCCGTTGATTAGGTTCAGCCATAAATTATTAGTACTTAATATGAAGGACTTTGATGTTTCAAGCACCGAATTTTCAAATCGACTGATGTTAAAAGAGCTATACTAAACTTGAAATGTTACGCTATTTAATCCTAAAGAGATTGAAGTTGAGAAAAAAAGGTCTTTCAAATTCCAAACGACGACATAGAATTGCCGAATGTTTTGCACAAAGGTATTGGTATAGGGATCAGGTATAGGTATTAATGCCAGGTATTGGTATCAGTATCACTACCGTGTATCAATTCTTAAAACCTGGTATTGCTATTGTTATTGGAACTGGTTATCGGCCTAGTACATAGTATTGGTATTGGTATAGGCATTGGTTTCAATATTGTAACCGATTGTTAGTCTTTAGACACAGTATTGGTACCTGTATTGGAACCGGTTATTGGTTTTAAGACCTAGCATTGCTGTAGTTATTGAAACTGATTATAGGTCTTAAGACCTAGCATTGCTATTGGTATTGGAACTGGTTATTGGTCTTAAGACCTAGCAATGCTGCAGTTATTGAAAATGATTATAGGTCTTAAGACTTAGTATTGCTATTGGTATTGGAACTGGTTATTGGTCTTAAGACCTAGCAATGATATTGGTATTGCAACTGTTTATTGATCTTGAGACTTAGTATTGGTATTGGCATTGGTATCGGTTTCAGTATTTTAACCGATTGTTAGTCTTTAGACACAGTATTGGTATCTGTATTGGAACCTGTTATTGGTTTCAGGACCTAGCATTGCTGTAGTTATTGAAACTGATTATAGGTCTTAAGACCTAGCATTGCTATTGGTATTGGAACTGGTTATTGGTCTTAAGACCTAGCAATGCTGCAGTTATTGAAACTGATTATAGGTCTTAAGACCTAGTATTGCTATTGGTATTGAAACTGGTTATTGGTCTTAAGACCTAGCAATGCTATTGGTATTGAAACTGTTTATTGATCTTGAGACCTAGTATTGGTATTGGTATTGAAACTGTTTATTGATCTTGAGACCTAGTATCGCTATTGGTATTGAAACTGGTTATTGGTCTTAAGACCTAGTATTGGTATTGGTATTGAAACTGTTTATTGATCTTGAGACCTAGTATTAGTATTGGTATTGAAACTGTTTATTGATCTTGAGACCTAGTATTGGTATTGCAACTGTTTATTGATCTTGAGACCTAGTATTGGTATTGGTATTG